>VZQC01007915.1:5063538-5276615 GCA_009823505.1 Rhizomys pruinosus
AAAAAAAAAAAAAAAAAAAAAAAAAAAAGAACCCTTCCAATGCTATTGGGCCCACTCTCCACCTCAGTATTCTTAACCACAACTGAAAAGTCCCCCTTACTATAAAGTAGCACACCAACAGGCTGAGGGATCAGGACATGCACATCCCGAGGACTATTAGTCTATCACATTGAGTTATGAATGGATACACACAAAACCCGGAACAGTGCCTGGATCATAATTAACACTGATTTATTTCAGGTCCCATGAACAGTACTCAGCCTTGAAAAAGGAGGATATCCTCTATCACTCAGACAAAGCTTGTTAGTGAATAAAGGAAAGAATGAAGTCTTCCCTACAAGCATGACTGTCCTAAAAGCACATTTGCTTTGAGCCATTTGATCATTTTGGCTGTACAAGTGGAAAAAACATAGCTTTTTCCTGAGAGAAAACACTTAAAGAGAGCCTGTGCAGGAACCTCACCATGTTATTTGTCCAACAAGCCATTCTGGGAAACTTTGAGGGGCTTAGAGGAACAGTGGTTTTCTGTGGGGGAAATCTAGGTATCTTTTCCTGTTATTTTTCATATGGACTGGTCACCTTTTCTAGACTAGTGAGCTCCTTCCCCTGACTGTCTGACAAACTGTTACCCATCAGTACTACCCATTGCTCTGCCCAGCCCACTCGGTGGATGTGAATGGGGGAGATGGGTTGTACAGGGCTAGAGGGTAGCCTCTGCTCTTCCTTGAGTCTTGTTTTCCCCATGTGGGAAAAAAAAGTTTTGACTAGATGCTTGCTAAGAGAGCTCCAGCTTCCAGTGGAGGTGGCTGGCTGGAACTGTGTGAGCCAGGTGGCTCTGCTGACTCCATAGTTCTCTGTTCTTCCCTTTCTATGGGCACTGGTGCTCAGAGCCCACTGCGCTGATCTGCAGAGCGCTGCCTATGGAGAGTCCTACAGCCTAGGTCACAAATCACAGGCAAAGCTTTAACCATGGATTCTGGATACAGCATCACAGGGGGAAACTGAGGCCTGCAACCCAACTCCTATGCACCAACAAGTTAAGGGTCAGCTTTGGAGTAGAAGGAAAGCAAGCCTTCAGAGGGGCTCCAGGCACCCCTTTTTCCAGATGAATTCTGAAGAAATGCATTGTCTCTAGGTGTTCTTGGAGGAACCAAGGATGATCTTCTGGAGGGAAGAAGAACCACAGAGGATGCCCTTGTGCTCTCCACAGGACAGGAGCAACCCCAACCATTCCAGCTTGCCTGCAAAGACTGACCAGACCCTGGGTAAGGCAGACAGTATCCAGTGTGCAGTTAAAGGACACCACTCACACTGTCCTTCTACCCAGGCTGTAGGGGATTCCGCTCAAGTTTCTTTAAGAAACAGGCTAGAAGAAAGCACAAGAATCCAGTCCACAGGGGTCGTGTACACTGGGGAGTGTGCAGGTGTGAGAGCCCTGGAGCTCAGGGTGGGAATCCAGTAGCTACCGAATCACTAGCCGCTGACCTACTGGGACCTGGGGACTAGAAACCCACTCTCTTCCCTGCAGAATTGTAAGGACTAAATGAAGTTGTACCCAGATGTGCTGCCTGCAGTCCCAGCCCTGGGGGATTAGGGCAGGTCATGAGTTCAAGGCCAGTCTGCATTACATAGCAAGACACTGTTGATAAATAAATAAATAAATAAATAAATAAATAAATAAATAAATAAATAAATAAAATGCTCAGTGCATTGTAAGCACGTTGGACATTTAGAAACTCTAATAAACATCTACCCCACATAGAAAACTTATAAAAATGAAGTTAGAAGAGAGATAAAAAAAAATCCTCCAGTCTGGTATCAGATCCCAAGGAGGAATAATGTCCAATTTAAGGGAAGTAGATTGAGTGGTGGTCACCAAAACGGTGTATACTAGTCCCCAGAGGTGGTTTTGGTAGATGTGAGGAAACTAAGGATACTGAGATGAGGTAAACTTTCTGGATTAGCCAGGGAGACTGCAATCCAAGGCCGAGTGTCAGAGAAAGGCGAAAGAAAAGAGAGTGCCACCAGGAAGGCCATCCAGCCACCACAAGAAGGAAGATGGTGCCACCAGGAAGGCCATCCAGCCACCATGAGAAGGAGGACGGTGCCACCAGGAAGGCCATCCAGCCACCACGAGAAGGAGGACAGTGCCACCAGGAAGGCCATACAGCCACCACAAGAAGGAAGATGGTGCCACCAGGAAGGCCATCCAGCCACCACGAGAAGGAGGACGGTGTCACCAGGAAGGCCATCCAGCCACCACAAGAGGGAGGACGGTGCCACCAGGAAGGCCATCCAGCCACCACGAGAAGGAGGACGGTGCCACCAGGAAGGCCATCCAGCCACCACGAGAAGGAGGACGGTGCCACCAGGAAGGCCATCCAGCCACCACGAGAAGGAGGACGGTGCCACCAGGAAGGCCATCCAGCCACCACGAGAAGGAGGACGGTGCCACCAGGAAGGCCATCCAGCCACCACGAGAAGGAGGACGGTGCCACCAGGAAGGCCATCCAGCCACCACGAGAAGGAGGACGGTGCCACCAGGAAGGCCATCCAGCCACCACGAGAAGGAGGACGGTGCCACCAGGAAGGCCATCCAGCCACCACGAGAGGGAGGACGGTGTCACCAGGAAGGCCATCCAGCCACCACGAGAGGGAGGACGGTGTCACCAGGAAGGCCATCCAGCCACCACGAGAAGGAGGACCGTGCCACCAGGAAGGCCATCCAGCCACCACAAGAAGGAGGACGGTGCCACCAGGAAGGCCATCCAGCCACCACAAGAAGGAGGACGGTGTCACCAGGAAGGCCATCCAGCCACCACAAGAGGGAGGACGGTGTCACCAGGAAGGCCATCCAGCCACCACGAGAAGGAGGACGGTGTCACCAGGAAGGCCATCCAGCCACCACGAGAAGGAGGACGGTGCCACCAGGAAGGCCATCCAGCCACCACAAGAAGGAGGACGGTGTCACCAGGAAGGCCATCCAGCCACCACAAGAGGGAGGACGGTGTCACCAGGAAGGCCATCCAGCCACCACGAGAAGGAGGACGGTGTCACCAGGAAGGCCATCCAGCCACCACGAGAAGGAGGACGGTGCCACCAGGAAGGCCATCCAGCCACCACAAGAGGGAGGACGGTGTCACCAGGAAGGCCATCCAGCCACCACGAGAGGGAGGACGGTGTCACCAGGAAGGCCATCCAGCCACCACGAGAAGGAGGACGGTGTCACCAGGAAGGCCATCCAGCCACCACAAGAGGGAGGACGGTGTCACCAGGAAGGCCATCCAGCCACCACAAGAAGGAGGATGGTGCCACTAGGAAGGCCATCCAGCCACCACAAGAGGGAGGACGGTGCCACCAGGAAGGCCATCCAGCCACCACGAGAGGGAGGACGGTGTCACCAGGAAGGCCATCCAGCCACCACAAGAGGGAGGATGGTGCCACCAGGAAGGCCATCCAGCCACCACAAGAAGGAGGACAGTGCCACCAGGAAGGCCATCCAGCCACCACGAGAAGGAGGACGGTGCCACCAGGAAGGCCATCCAGCCACCACAAGATGGAGGATGGTGCCACCAGGAAAGCCATCAGCCACCACGAGAGGGAGGATGGTGCCACCAGGAAGGCCATCAGCCACCACGAGAGGGAGGACGGTGTCACCAGGAAGGCCATCCAGCCACCATGGGAGGGAGGACGGTGTCACCAGGAAGGCCATCCAGCCACCACGAGGAGGACGGTGTCACCAGGAAGGCCATCCAGCCACCACAAGAAGGAGGATGGTGTCACCAGGAAGGCTATCCAGCCACCACAGGAAGGAGGACGGTGTCACCAGGAAGGCCATCCAGCCACCACGAGAAAGAAGAGGCAAAGGTCAGGTTCTCCCCAACCTGCCTCTGGCAAACTGAGGCCTCGTTGGCAGCTGTGGACTTCTGGCCTCTGGTGGGGAGAGAGGCAAGGTTCTGCTCTTTGAAGCCACCTGGTTCATGGTCATCTCTTCCGGAAGCCACAGAGGATGCGTGCAGTGGGAGTGGCCAGCCTGTCCTACGGGGACACAGCAGAGTCTCAGCCTCTGCCAACCCTTCAGTGAGGACGGTAGAGGCTCCCACGGAGGGACTTGAAGAGCTGCCACTGACTCACTCCCAACATCCATGTCTCCTGTTACCTGCACTGTGCTTTTCTGTTGGGATATTTTCTCTCCTTTATAGTGTGGATTTGTTTTCTGTGGGGTTTTTTGGTTTTTTTTTTTTTTGTTAATTTTTTTTTTTTTATGTGTATGAATGTACTGTCTGCATGTAGGTCTGTGCACCCTTGTTGTGCAATGCCGCGGAGGTCAGAAGAGGGTGTCGGATTCTCCTGGAACTGGAGTCAAAGACAGTTCTCAGCCACCATATGGGTGCTGGGGATCGTACCCGGGTCCTCTGCAAGAGCAGTCAGTGCTCTTAACCGCTAGGCCATCTCTCCAGCCCGTATAGTGTGGATTTGTAAATCAAGGCATATATAACCCCCCACCAAGGAGGGACAATGCAGCTCAAGGCTGGCCAACTAGACTCTCCAGGGCGCTGCCCCACAAGACATTTCAGCCTAGCACCGTGCTCCTGCATTTGGCACCATTTCTCCAGCCTTCTTCACACCAGTAGGCACTTCCATATGGGTTCCCAGTCTATTTCTTCATCACATAGGCGGTCACTGTTGTCATACAGTATAACTGCTGTGTGAGAGATGACACCAAGAGAAGAGACATACCAGGACGTGGGCAGGATGGACTCATGTGGGTTAGCTTCCCTTGGTGTGGATGGAAACTCAGGGATGCACAGCAACCTTAGCACTTTGTATCACTCCTCGTCCTTTAAATTAAATGCCCTTCTCCACCGTCCCTGTAATGATGTTAAGCTTTGTGTCTACAGTACCTGGTACAAAGTAAGCAGCTCTGCCACTCGGCAGTCAACACTATAGATGCAACATAGACTCCTATCCTAGGGAGACCCAGCTAAGCTGAAGTTACTCACAGAGAAGGATTGAAAACTCCACAGAGGGGCAAAGAAAATCCATAAATCACAGAGGAGACTGCTGGGTGAGACAAAGACCCTTCCATAACTTACAAGAACAGAAGGGACATTTGACTTCATTTGCTCCAGGGATTATAGACAACCAGCCTTTAGAAGGCTCCATCTATGTACAGGGCAGACATTACTAATCAATAACAGCATTCCCTTTGTGCTGGATAGCTTTAGCATCAACTTGACACACCTGGGTTGAAGGAGCCTCAACTGGGGAATTTCCTTCATTGGACTGGCCTGTGGCCATGTCTGTGGGGCATTTTCTTGAGTGTTGAGTGATGTCAAAGGCCCTACCCCACTGTGGCCAGTGCCAACCCTGGGCAGTTTGTGCTGTGTTATATGAGAAAGTATGTTGAGCATGGGCCAGATGAACAAGGCAGTAAGCAGCATTCCTCCATGGCCTGTGCTTCAGCTTACTGCCCTGAGTTCCTTCCTCCTTGGGCATCCTCAGTAATGAACTGTGGCCTGGGAGATGTGATCCAAATAATCCCTTTCCTCCCCAAGCAGGTGTTGGTCAGGATGTTTTGTCAACGCAATTGAAAAGAAACTTGTAGAACAACTTTTTTTTTTTTTTTGGTCTTTTTGAGACAGGGTCTCCCTTTAGTCTCAGCTGCCCTGGGACTTGCTCTGTAGACCAGGCTGGCCTTGAATTCAAGAGATCCACCTGCCTCTGCCTCCCAAGTGCCAAGTGCTAAGATTAAAGACATGTGCCACCATGCCCGGCTTAAGAACACCTTTGTATTAGGATTCTCCAGCAAATCAGATTTGGCTCCTGCAATAAAGTCATCCACCAGCTGAGGGATCAGGAAAGCCGGTGTTGTTATCAGCTGAAGTCTAAGGTCTGAGACCTCAGAGAAAAAGGATGGGGTAAGTCGTGGTCTGAATTCAGAGGACTGAGAACGGGTATGCTGGTATCCATGGGCAGGAACAGATGGATGTCCAGCTCAATCAGGAGAGGGTCTGCCTTTCCCCTTCTTCCACCTCTCTTTATTATTTGAGCCTTCAGTAGACTGGGTGATGGTTACGTAAGTGAGGTGGATTTTCTTTACTAGGCCTACCAACTCCCATGCTAGTCTTCTCTAGAAATAACCTGACAGACATGCTAAGAAAGAATGTTCACCAGTGCTATGGTTTAAGTATTCTTGTGTTGGGAATTTTGTCCCTCAGGCGGTGGTATTGGAAGGTAGACTGAGGTCCCAAGTCACCTGGGGGCTTGCCTTTGGAAGGAAATAAGGTATGTTGAACGGTCCCCAGTCAGGTCTGCCAACTGGATTGTTTCCAAAGTCTGGTCCCAACAAGCCTCTGACTTCCTCTTTCAAGACATGATCCTTCTTCTCACACATATGTCAGCCGTCCCTTCTGTTCTTGTAAGTTATGGAAGGGTCTTTGTCTCACCCAGCAATCTCCTCTGTCTATGTTGTGTCTATCCTGTTGACTGCCACACTGTGGGCTGTGAGGCCTTCATTAGAGTCTGAGCCAGTGGTTTCACCCAGTCCTGGGCACTGAATCTCCACAACTGTGTGCTAAACAAGCTTTCTATAAAGTGAGCTTGCCTCTCGTATTTTGGACGTGGGTTAGATTCCAGCACCTACATGAAAGCTAACAACTGTCCATAACTCCAGTTCCAAGGGATCTGACACCTTCTTTTGACCTCTGAAGACACTTCACAATACAGATGCACTTACACACATGCCCGCAACACACTCATGCACATAAAAAGTAAAAATAATAAATAGAATATTAAATTAAGAAATAAAGTGAGCATGCCTCTGATATTTCATTATAGAAACATAAAATGGACTAAAGTCAGTTATCTGTGCATCCCTTAGCCCAGGCAGGTTTGTAAATAAAAACAAACAACCACACCATCCTCTGACCCCAGATGTGGTCTCAATTCTTCCCCAAGCAAGGCCTTATGTGGTACCTTAGCTAAGCTAAGTTGGGACAAAAGCTATTTGCTTTCTTTGATTGTGTCCAAACTCCTCATTTCATAAGCCAGGAAGACTGAGGAGAGAAAGTGTACATGGCCAGGCCATGCACTCATGAGCGGAAGTACAGGACCAGCTCTCCGGATCCCAGTCCCAGGCATACCCACCACTGTCCAAGAGCACTGGGCAGCTGCTTCCTTGTCAGCATCCTTCCCCCTCACACCCTGTATCCCAACAAACCCTGAAGACCATAGTGTTTGTTTTAGCAAACGCACAAATCTGGTCTCTACAGGATGAACATTAATAAAATATGTGCTCTAACTCCATGTAACAAGAAAAATATAGAATACATTTTCTATTCCCATGGATCTGCAGGCCACTGGAAATCCACCAACAATTGATTTAGCCATTTGATTAGTTTGGGGAAAAAACATTATATTTTAATGGGGTATATATAATTCTAAGTTACTGCTTTGAAGTTGAACCAAATATTAAAATTACCTCTTTTATGGACACTGTACAGCTATGGAGCTTCCTAATTGCAGCCTGGGCTTTTGTAAGTGATTTGAACTGGAGAAGTGATTTCTACAGAGCTTTCTGCCTGAGCCTGGTAACTGCCAAGCTAGAGAGCCCCTTCATAAGCAGAAGGGTAGAGATGCCAGTGGTTACAGCCGCACCTTGTGTGGGCCCCACACTCCCCAGCTACAAAGCTCAGTAGTAAGCCGTGTGGACTGTTTCCCTTCAAAGCAGCTCTTGTCCATCACTTGTTTCTCTCTGCTCTCTGAATGCCAAGTCCAAAAACATCAGCATTTAGCACAACTTCTGCAGGAGGTTTTCCCACAGGTAACCCTCTGCCCTACACCATCCATGTTCCTCACAGCAGTCAGAGATTGCTTTCACTATGAAAACTAACGTTATCTCACACTAGGGGCTGAATCCTAGCTTAAAATCTTTCTGACCCTGCCTATTATCTAAAGCAGGGTCAGCACGTCGCAGACTGGGATCAAATCTGGCCCGCTTCTTATTCTTGTGGACAACACTACACTGACACACGGCCTCCTCCATTTGAACATTCTTATGGCTATTTGTGTGCTATGTCAACAGAGTTGAGGTACAGAGTCACTGCAGCACACACTTTATGTCTTGTAAGGTTTAAGACACCCACTGTATAGTGTTTTAAAGAAAAAGGGTCTGGAGGAGAAAATAGACAGCTGCCACACTGCCTGTGATCTGCCCCACCAGGCCAGGGCCATTTGCTCCAGTGTGAGCATACTCTCTTCCACACAAGAATTCTTCAGAGTGTGAAATCCAGTGTTAATTCTAATTGTGCTGGGACAGAAGACACTCAGGCACGGTGCGCTGAAAGGCTTTGTGTATGTGTTTACTTTCTTCCCGGTGTTGTGATTCTACTGGGGACTCTAGGTTCCTAGTGTATAAGGGTTTCTGAATCTTTGCCGGTAGCTCTTTCTGGAAGGTTCTATGCTTCCAGCCTCCACATTCCTAACCCCTGGCCTCTTATACACATGTCCCCTTCACTGACCCTAGGATTTAGGAGCTGGGCTGAATTAGTTATAGGAGCCCATTCCACAGATGAGGAGTCTGAGGCTAGCCCTTCCCAAGGAGCTAAGCCAAGGACTTCAGCCAATGGCTGCAGCTCTTCTCACTTGCCTATAGTCTCCTTCCTGCAACCTTGAGAGTCTACATGTCCTTATTGGTATCAAGAACTTACTAGATAAAGGACAAAGAACCTTCAAAACAAAGATGGAGCCAGGCAGAAAGCAGTCCCTCTCCTTACAGTGACAAGCCCCAGCTGGAGCCTAGAACCCCCAGGGAAGTCCAAGACCTGGTACATGACCCTGCCTCCTTTGGAATGGGAAGAAGTGACAGGTCTTGCCTAGACTACTTGAGAATATCCTATCCTTCTGATGGCTGGGGACTCTGGCTGCATTTCTTCTCTGAGCCCCAAGCTGTGAAGTGGGGAGGGTGGAGGGACACGTACAGCAGAGTATAGGGATGAGTCGTGACCCTTACCACTATTGAGCAGTGGCCACAGCAGCTCTCAATAGCTCTAGGAGACAGAGTTCTTGGCCTTCCCATTTTACAGGTATAGAAGCAGGTCCAGAGATGGCGTGTGGCTTGTCCAAGGCCAGTGACTGGGGGAACAAGTCTACACCCCTCAGGCTCCACTGTGAACCATTTCGGAGAATTATCTAAAAGCAGAAAGAGACATAGTAGTTGGCTGGCAGGGGAGGGCCAAGCTGAGCTGATAGAATAGATAGTTGGTGATTTTCTGTTCAGTTGACCTGGGTATGATTTGCCAACAAAACTTCTAGCTCGGTGGTTCTGGGGTGAGAGTATTTGCTGAAGGTGGGACTTGGCAAGCCAGAGCATGGCAACAGTTCTTCATGTGGCCCTGAGAAGATGGAGCTCCCAGTTCAGACTCTGCCAGCTTGCCCTTAGGCATCTTATTAAAGTAACTCAGTTTTGTTCATGGGAAAGAAGGCTAGTTAGACCCACCACCAGGTTCTAACAGGATGCTGGCTGTAAAGAGCAGATCACAGTAGGACAATTTGTTCCTGAGGGTTTCAAAACTCGACTGTTGCAGCTAGTAACCACTTAGTAGTCTGGAGTCAACATGGAGAGGAGTTACAGGGACATGTGGACAGTGAGTCCTGGGACCCTGCAGCCAGTCACATGTCTGGGGACCTCTGGACCCACCTAGGCCTGTGGGTGGTGAGAGGGTGCCCCGCACAGGGACTCCGCACACTTGTGACAGAGACCCCAAAGAGAAACTGCTCCTCCCCGCTCGGTGTCTTCACTGTGACCTACTCATGAAAAATTGCCTGGCCCTTCTGCATTTTTCATTGTAAGAGTCAACGTTTGCCACCTTAATAAAGCAAGGGACTGCTTTTCTCCTCTCAAAATAGAATATGTAACAACACGCTCCCTTTGATGTTGCCTGGCCAATACAATATGTATCTGAATGAAGATGAAAGCTAGCCTATTATGGCCAGTCTTCCCCAGGTGGGGGGTGGAACTAGAGAAGGGGCTGTAGTTCCCAGATTTCTGGAAGAAGTTCCACATTGCAGTAAGTGGGAGCCCTGGCTTTTGTGGTTTCCTACAGCCCCCAAGAGACCTCATCCCAGGAGAAGAGTAACTTACAGGATCCTACACATCCAGAGGCGGAGAGATTCACACAGGAAGCCCATGGCAGGAAGCAGAGGAACCAACCTCTTGAAGGCAGGGCTGAAGCACAGGCAGAGAGAGGACACAGAGTCAGTGCACAGGTCACTGAGGGCCAGCACGCAGGACAGGCATTCCTACCTTCCTCAAAGCTGTCGTGTGTGCTCTAGACGGGAGGAAGGGCATGCATGTTCTTTGGGATGAGATATCATTGAGGCTTGTCAGGCACACCTCTAACACCTGTCCTGTGAGACACAGGGAGACCAGCTGCTGGGGGTCTCCTTGCCTTTGCTCACACAGAGCTGACTAACTGGATAGAGAGTGGGCTCATCTGCAGACATGGCCATCCAGGGTCCCAAGTCCTCGCTGTCCCAGGAGCTGCCTGCACACAGTACACAGGAAGCTGCTGAGGAGCTCCTCAGAATTCATCAAGATCTAGGGCAAGAAATCTTTTAGCATGTAGAAGAGGATGCTTATAAGATGGTCATCTCAGTGGATGCAACAGGACCTCTGGGAAGGAAGACTGACCAAGTATAGGGACACCTGACTGAACCTGACTATGGCTTGGCTATCCAAATGTATGCCCTTGGTGAGCCTTATTATTTCTAAAAATAGGACTCTTACTTAGTCTGTTTTCTGTTGCTATAACAAAATAACTGAGACTGGATAATATACAAAGCATGGAAGTTTTATTTGCTCTGGATGGTGGGAAGTCTGAGATCATGACACTGATAGATGGTATCTGTTACATCTTTGTGTTCCACTGTAACAGAACACAGGGCACCACATGGGCGACAAACCATATGAGCCAGCTCAGCTCCCTCCTCCTGTTCTTTTAAAAAACATTCAAGCCATCATTTGGCCTACCTCCTGAACCTCTCCCATCTAATCCTTGTTACCTCCCAAAGGCACCAGCTCCAAAGGGCCGTCCACCATGACACTAGGGATGGTGACCCAGTACATGAGCCCAGGGACACATTCAAACCACAGAGAACTGTAGATGGGCTGAGCATCCCACAATGGCACTTTCAAGTGTGATGAAACCAGAAAGGACACTCAGACAAGAAGGCCCAATCAAGCACATTCTGAGCCTCTGCATACAGCACAGTAGTGAACACTGTTGGCCAAAACCACACACATGACTACATCCAAGTTACATGAAGGAGAGAGCACACTCCACCCATCAAGGCTGGGGAGGAAATACCTGCCAATCACAATGACAGAACCACAGCTGAAATGGTGATCTTCGTCAGAACTTCCGGACCCACCACTTGGCAATGGCTAAGGCTTGAGACAAGCCATGCTTCTATCCTTCAGCCTGGAGGCCCATCCCAGCATGTGCTAGAGAATCTGTATTCGTATACTCCAGGGAACCCTTCCCAGGCTGTCTTCTGGTACCACCCACCACTCCCTCCTCACACAGGAAGCAAAGTTCCCTGGTTTATCACAGCAACTCTTCATGTTGTACAGGATGTGCACTACCAAAAGGCTTCTGGCTGGTGGCTAACCTACAGCCCACACTGTACACACCAAGCCTACCATGCAAGAGGGGCAACATGTGTCCAAGGGAAAGGACTATTCTCTTCACTCAAGGCACCATTGGCTAGCCAAACTATGACAGTTACTAAGTAACCTGAGAGAGTGCATTTTAAATTGCTCACAAAAGTGCTAGGCCATGCCTGTTTTTTAATTAATTTTTTTATTTGCTTATTTTTATTTTATGTGTATGAGTGTTTTGCCTGCATGTAAGTGCACCGGTGTCATGTAATGCCTGTGGAGGCCATAAGGGGGTGTTGGATCCCCTTTTTCAGGGCTCCCCTGGAACTGGAGTTAAGAATGGCTGTTAGTCGGCATGTGGGTGCTGAGATTCTGCAAGAACAGCCAGCACTCTTAGCCCCTAAGCTACCTCTTCAGCCTCCTCCATGCCTATTGTTTTTAGAAGGTCCAGTTGCTCGTCTTGATCTGTATAAGCTTTGAGACCTATAAAAGGAGGCATTACCTTCCCAAGCTGCCTCAGTTTCCTTGAAAGTCATTCATCTCATCACAGGAGAGATGGGACTATACCCAGGAACCCTGGCCTCCAACGGGAGAAGGGGGAAAGGCCTTGGCGATCTTGACCCTAAAAGCCAATCTCCTGTCATTATTTTCCTGACCCAATAGTAGCATTTGATTGAGCTCCTCACTCAGAGAGGCAGCATTCAGGGAGCGGCGAGAGTACAGGCTCCTTTCCTGGGAGCCCCACAAGCTTCCCTGCTGTCTGACTCATAACAATTCAGGGGTCTTGTTTAGTCCTCATCTGAGTGTTTTGCAGTGACCTGGCATGACTTCTGGACTAGATCCTACAGAATCTTCAGAGGTACAAGTGGGAGCAGCTCCAGGAGGGGACGGAAAGTCTCCCAGATGAGGCAAGGAAGCAGAGGCTTCAGGACAAGGATAGAGGGAGAGGAGAAGTGAATTGGCGGAGAGGCCACAGCAAGCTTCAGCTTGCTCTGTGCGTCTGCCTGTTGAAGATGGTTAAGCTAAGCCTCATCCTATCCAAGTCTGCTTTATAAAATGGATTCTAGCCCTCAGCACCAAAGGAGAAGACTTTATTTGGTGATGGGGTCTTTACAAAGGTGATCAAGCTAACGTGAAGTGGGTGGGCAGACCCTAAGCCAACATGGCTGCTGTCTTCTTTTTTTTTAGTCTATGTAAATGAGTGTATTACCTTAATGTGTTATCTGTACCCATGCCATGCAATGCTCTTGGAGGTCAAAAGAAGGCATTGGATCCCCTGGAACTGACTTGCGGATGGCTGTTAGCTGCCATGCGGATACTGAGAATCAAATTTGGGTGATCTGGAAGAGCAGCCAGTGCTCCTAACTGCTGAGCCATCTCTCCAGCCCTGGGTCTGCTGTCTCATATGAAATTGGGAAATGTGGGGCTGAGAGATAGCCTAGCGGTTAAGAGCACTGACTGCTCTTGCAGAGGACCCGGGTTCGATCCCCAGCACCCACATGGCGGCTAAGAACCGTCTGAAACTCCAATTCCAGGAGAACTCCAGTTCCAGGGGAATCCGAGACCCTCTTCTGACCTCTGCGGCATTGCACGACACGGGTGCACAGACCTGCATGCAGACAGTACATTCATACACATACAAAAATAAATAAAAAAATATTAAACGAAATTGGGAAATGTGAACAGAGAGGCACACACAGGGACAATCCCAGGTGAAAATGAGAATGAAGCTGGAAACACCAAAGAACGCCCACCCAGGACAAGAAGCCCGGAGGAAGCGAGCCTGCCAACCCCTGGTCTTAGACACAATAGGTGACGCAAGAGGACTGTGGGACTTTCTTTCTGCCTGTGCTTTACCACTCACACTTTCAGTCTTGTTCTTATTTCTGCAGTTTAGGTTACTAATGTGCACTCTATTCCGTACCTATAATCCATATGCTGTGTGTGGCGGGGTGCACACTGTGTGGAGTGTGGAGTGTGCACACCCAAGCATGCCTGTGTGGAGGCCAGAGGTTGATGTCAACTCTCCTCTCTCACTCTCTAGCTTATTTGAGACAGGGTCTCTTACTGTGCTCCTGGACATCACTGAATAGAATGTCTGGTCAGTGCTGGGGATACAGGGCACACCACCTCGCCCAGCTTCTTATATGGGCTCTGGGATCTGAATTTGGGTCCTCGCACTAGCACAATAAGGACTTTCCTCACAGAGCCATTTCCCAAGCCCCCATATGACTCTTCAGTCTCAGTTATCTGTTAAAATTGGGTAAACACGGGCTGGAGAGATAGCCTAGCGGTTTAAGAGCACGACGCTCTTGCAGAGACCCGGTTCGATCCCCAGCACCCACAGGGCGGCTGAGAAACCGTCTTTAACTCCAATTTCAACAGGAGAACCCAGTTCCAGGGAATCCGAGACCCCTTCGGACTCCGCGGCATTGCACGCACGGGTGCACAGACCTGCATGCAGACAATACATTCATACACATACAAAAAAAAAATAAAAAAAAAAAAAAAAAAAAATTGGGTAAACACCCCAACACCTTCTTACACCAGAACTCTTCCCTGGGATGCATCTCTGTGTTGGTTGGATTGGGATGTTTCATTTTGTTTTTCCCAAGAAAGATCCATAGGTCTCTCACAATTTACATTTGCCCCCCTTGAGGATGTGGGCTGCATTTGGGCTTAGTGGTAAGGTTGGTATGGTATCAATTTGGGGGACTTTGTTTTTTTAATTATTTTTTAATTTTAGTTATTTTTGTATGTGTATGAATGTACTGTCTGCATGTAGGTTTGTGCACCTGTGTCATGCAATGCCATGGATATCAGAAGAGGGTGTTGTATTCCCCTGGAACTGGAGTTAAAGATGGTTCTCAGCTGCCATATGGGTGCTGGGGATCGAACCCAGGTCCTCTGCAAGAGCAGTCAGTGCTCTTAATCGCTAGGCCATCTCTCCAGCCCCAGGGGCCTTTGTTTTTATCAGAATATCATGAATCATTGCTCCATTGTTGTATGGGTTGCAAATCACTGTGCATGTTTGAGGCTCACCCAGATTTTCCCCTTGACCTTAACTTCCTTCTTTTAACACCTTCCATACCAGATGTTTACATGATTCTGGTTTTTCTTTCTCTAAAAGTTTAAGAATCTCAGCAAAAATGGTCATATTGACAACTGCCTGATAAATACTAATGTTTGCATCTCTAGATTAGTGATGCTGTCAACCTTCACCAGAGAAGCTTTTTTTAATGCAGCTGGCTGTGGCTGGTCAAAGTGCTGAGAATGAGTAACATTGAAGTGCTCATCCCTAAATGGAGCAGGTACGTTGTATCCCATCCAAAGCTCAGGGAACACCATGCAAGAGAGGACAGAAAGAACACAAGAGGCAGAGATGAGGTTTGCAGCACAAAGATGTGTTCTGGATATGACATGGCCATTGTTCTCATGAACTCCCTGCAGCTGTGGCTACCTGAGCAAGACAGAGCAGGCCAACATTTCCTCATGGGTAGAGGCCCCGTTCCTCCTTGAGGAACTATTGCCAGTTAATGATGGCTAGGGAGGGGGATATAATTTTCTCCAGTGATGTAGCCACTGATAAACTGTGGGTGCTCCAGTAAGTAATCTTCCACTCAGTCTCATGCAGGCTACCCTAATTAGACTCCATGGGTCACACACACACAAAAGACATGAAAGAAGAAGAGGACTTGTAAAGAAAAAGAGTTTCCGTGGTAGAAGGGTCAGAATGGGGGTGAGCCGATTAAAATTTATTTTATGCATTTATGAGATACATCAAAGAATAAGAACAGCTAAATAGTGAGATAGGCCTTTAGTATTGAAGTATATGTCTAATTATCCCGTGCCCATTCATTATACAGTTCAAGACTTATCACAGATATTTTCTCGACCATGTTTGCTTTTACTTATGTTGGATATTGTTCTTTCTTTAATCCACCGTGTGTGTGTCTGTCTGACCCCCTCTGTCTTTCATGTCTGTCGTCATTTCTCATTCTGACAGTGGCGTTTTGAACTCTTCGGTCACCCTGAGGATTTTCTTGGGCTCTCTGCCGCACCCGGGCTGAACCAGTCACGGTTCTTCTCGTGACTGCTGCTGCTCTCAGTGTGGTGCTCCGCTCTGTGCAGCATCTTTCTCAGCCGCTTCTTCCTGTGCGCAGTTAGCTTGTTGACCCTCAGTTCTCTGAGTTCTTCTCCTTGGAGGACCATTCTCTAGACTTGGTGGACAGCCAGCTGAATCCTACTTCTCCTTGGGTGACTCTTCTGTCATCAGTTCATGGGCTGCTTCTCTGGACACTTCTTTTCCTCCCCTTATGCTTCAGTGTGAGTATGTGGACCTGTGCCGTGATCATCCTGACTGGTCCTCTTGTGGGGACAGGATGGAGAGGGGGCGAGGGTGTGCTAGGGAGACATGCACTCTGTTCATTTGTGGTCTCAGCTACTCCCTCATCACCACAGCTGCTTTCTGTTCTCTCTCTCTCTCTCTTTCTCTCTCTCTCTCTCTCTTTCTCTCTCTCTCTCTCTCTCTCTCTCTCTCTCTCTCTCTCTCTCTTTCCCCTTGCTCACTCTCCTGTCTTACTCTGAGGATGTCACTTCTCCTCCTGTCTCTCTGTGAGGAGATCAGATCTCAGAAAGTCACCCACCTCTCCCTGTGCCTTGTCTTCCTCTGTTTTGGGGAGCCACGGCACAGCAGTTCCTCCACCTCTCTCTGGATACCTCCCCTCCTTTCCAGGCTCTCTAACTAAGACCAAATCTCGAAGCTGAAATTGTATTTTCAGAGAAGGCAGGATCTAGCTGAAATCTGAGGAAAAATGTCTTTCTACCCACTGCACTTTGCTCTGAACCCCGAAGAGATTAGGCAAGGGCATTGAAGTTAAGTTTATAGTGTGCTTACTTATTTGAAGTTCTTTTATGTACATGTTAAGGGGTAGGGGAAGGAGAAAGAAAACTGACTTGATAATCATACCATACAGTCCTGGCTGGTCTGGAATTTACTATGTAGGCCAGGCTGGCCTCAAATTTAGTTCTCCTCCTGCCTCTGCCTCTCGAGTGTTAAGATTAGAGGCATGTACAACCAGGTACAGCTGACTTTATCATCTTTAACTAGAAGTTTGTGTTCATTTGAAAATCATCATTATGGGGCTGGAGAGAGGGCTCAGCGGTTAAGAGCACCAACTAATCTTGCAGAGGACCCGGGTTCGATTCTCAGCACCTACATGGCAGCTAAGAACCATCTTTAACTCCAGTTCCAGGGAAATCCGACACCCTCTTCTGACCTCTGTGGCATTGCATGACACCGGTGCACCAACCTACATGCACACAGTACACTCATACACATAAAAAGTAATAAATAAAAAATTAATTAAAAAATAATAAATAAAAATCATCATTATAACATTGGACTATGATTGTAAAGGAATTACTGCTCAGGCATTAAGGTCAGCAATCAATAAATGGGACCTCACTAAGCTACCAAGCTTCCATACAGCAAAAGAAACAACCAGGGAAGTGAAAAGGAAACCCACTGAATGGGAGAAAATCTTTACCAGCTGCACATTCAACAGAGGATTAGTATCCAGAGTATACAAAGAACTCAAAAAAAAAAAAAAAACAACAACAACAACAACAAAGAAACAAGAAAGTAAATGACCAAATAAAAAGATGGGTTATAGACCTGAACAGAGAATGCTCAATGGAGAAATTAAAAAGCTAAGAAACACCTTAGAAAGTGCTCAAAATCCTTAGTAACTAGAGAAATGCAGATAAAGCCACTTTAAGATACCATCCTACCACACTCAGGCTGGCTAAGGTCAAGAGAACCAAAGACACCAAATGCTGGCAAAGATTTGGAGAAAAGGGAACAGGGATGCTCATTCACTGCTGAGAATGCAAACTCGTGTAACCACTGTGGAAAGTAGTGTGGAGAACTCTCAGGAAACTAAAAATGAATTTACCATGTGATCCAGTTATACCACTCCTTGGCACATACCCAAAGGACTCACCCTACTGTAGAGATATCTGTACATTCCTCCCCAGCCCCAGCTCCCCCATTACCATCTCCTGTCTCCCAATAATGCCCCCTCCCACCATCCTCCTTCTCCTGTTTGTTTCTGCTCTCTTCACGATAGCTAAGAAATAGAAACATCCTAAATGTCCCTCAACTGATGAATGGTTAATGAAAATGTAGTACAATGGAGTTCTACTCAGAAGAAAAGAAGAAATGGAATTTGCAGCTAAATGGATGGAACTAGAGACCATTATACTAAGTAAAGTAATACAAATGCAGAAAAGCAAGCACATAAGCTCTCCCTCATTTGAGGATGTACCAATCCCTTATATGTGACTATATTTCCTGATGTAACACCAGGATCCAGGAAAATGGACAGGATACATATAGGTAAAGGAAAACAAAGAACCTCAAATGGGGGGGGGGATAGTAGGGAACAGATGATACCAGGTGGAGGTGGGGAAAGTGGGAGTGTTTGGCTGTGAGGGAGGAGGGAGGGACATGCAGGGGCCAAGGTAGTGGCAGAGGGAACTCAGAAGAGGGGGGGTGGAGGGAGGTTGGTGTTATTGGGGGGAAGGTGGGGATAATGGGGGAGCTGAGACTGGGGAGGGAGGTCAGATGGGTGGAAGAGACAATAGAGATGACTGGGTCTTGGGGGACCAGGGAAGCCAGAGCCAAATGTGCTGCCCCCCAAACCTCCTGAGAAATGCTCTTACAGTGTCTTAACATTAGTGTATATGTATACCTGGTGGCTGTAAGGCAAGGTCCACAGCTCCGACAGGAGAGACCTCCCTTTGAGTGGTCCAAGAGACTCCCAAAATAATACAGACCAATGCCAGAGCTCTTGGTTCTCTCCCAGACCAGAAGATAAGACCCCACTGCTGAAGATAGGACATACTACAAATACAGGGCTTGGAAAATGGAGCAGGAACGAATCTGGCACACCTCTACCTGAACTTTAGCTCCCACAATGTTAGGTGATAATATGCAAACTGCTAAGGGAGAAGATCGGTCAGTGGCCCGACCCAGCCCTGAAGCCAATAACCATAACAACCAGCACAGCAAACTACCTCTACTGGTGCAGTAGTGGCATTGTTATCTGGGGGCAATCAACAGCTATCTATTTGGAATTAAAACCCTCTCAAGGGGAGGCAATGTAAACTCAGCCAAATACACATGGCTATGGAAGTCATAAATCTCAGAAAAACTCTATCTCTGTCATATCTCTAGACAAGTGAAATTTCTTACCATAAGCTAAACATGGGTCCTTATATTTACAGACAAGCGTACCATATACCATTCATCAAAGAAGCTTCTTCTGCAACAGATGGAGGTTACTGCAGAATCCCACAACTGGTCAGGCACAGAGAATATATGTCTGAGAGATGCCTAGTGTTAGGTGACACACCTAGAATTGAACCTCTGCACCTAAGTGTCATGGAATATAGCAGAGTGAAGGGTAGAGAGAAAACGATTGTATCCCTCAACTCTCACCAGCGAAGCTTCTTTATACAACAGAGCGTGATGCACACAGAAGGCCACAACTGGCCAAGTTTTAAAGAACAAGAGACTGTAGAGTGTGTGTCCCTGGATAGGACTCTAATATTAAACCTCACCCACCCATGGCTCAGGGAACATTGCAGAAAAAGGGTGGAACGATTGTAAGGGCTAGGGCTGGTTCATGAACATAGGGAAGTAGAGGCTTTCAGGCCCCTGGAAGTTTGTACATGTGAACTTGTGACAATGTGGCATCAAGCACAGGACCCAGGCCAACTCAATCAGACAAGGGCCCAGAGTAGAGGGAGAGAAGTGGGTGACAGGCCAGCCCTAGACTGAGAACTATTGGAGACTGATTATTACTGGGTGAGGGAGAGTGTGCCTTACTTACTAGTTCTAGACAGGCTGACTAGACTCCAGTGGATGAATTTGCACTGAAGGACATCTACAAATGCTTGACTGGGTAGGACTTAACATGTATAACTGAATACATGAGGTCTGGTGGGGGTTTGAGGGGCATGCATGGGGGAGGGGTCTAAATTTGATTAAGAACTGCTGTATGAAATGTATGAAAAACTGCTGTATGAGCTGTATGAAAAGCTCAGTAAAGTTTTTAAAAAGTAGATACATATTTACTGAATTTCAATGAAATTTTTCATTAGAAGAAGTTGGAGGTGGGAATTTTAGGCTCACTAATAGAGAATTCCAGCTTCCCATCATTAGGGTGGCTGGTTTGAAAAAGGAAAGCCGCAGAGCGTAATAAGTGTCGGTAAGGATGTTGGGGAGTGGGAAGCCTGGGTATCCCTCTGGAGTTGTAAGTGATTCAACAGCTGTGGAAGGCAGGCTGGTGATTCTTTGTAAGGTCAGCAATCCCACTCCTGGAACAAGACAACCCAAAGCAAAGCCTGGAAAGCTACCTGTACAGCCACGTACACAGCAGCACCCTTCACAGCTAAGGGCTAGAGAAAACTCGGGCGTCCATGGGTGGGTGATGAGTGGATGAACAATGTGCATGCATATATACAATGCAGTATTGCTAGGCAAGAAAAGGAATGGAATTATGGTACCCTGTGGATGGACCTCCAGGAGATTACACTAAAGGCCATGAGAAAGAGACAAACATTGTACACATTTATTGTTTATGTTCTTGTGACCAAAACACTTAACAGAAAGACTTAAAAGAGAGGCAAAATGAATTCTGGTTCACAGTCCCAGAGAGTTCCATCCAAAACAGCAGGGCAGGCATGCAGAGCAGCTCAGGTGCTTGAGGCTGGCAGGAAGCAGAGGAAAGGGGAAGGCTGGCACAGATTGGCTCTTTCCTTTTCCTCTTTTGTTTCATCCAGGCCCCTAGCTTATGGGACGGTGCTGCCATATTCCAGGCAGGTCTTTCCCCTTCAGTTAATCCATTCTGGAAATATCTTCGCAGACCCCTGCCCCGCCTCCCACCAGGGGCCTCAGTTTCCTGAGTGATTCTAAATCCAGCTGACATTTTTTGATTCATCTTCGGTGGGGGTTGTGAAGTAGGTTCACAGACAGGAAGTAGAATGGTGGTTGGCAGGGTAGAGAATGGAGGATGGAATAGGGAGTTAGCATTTAACTCTCAGAGTAGCCATAGCATTGGGGAGGACAGTGTAGTGCTGGGGAGGATGGCGATGGCATTGGAAATGTTCTTAGTGTAGATAATGCATTCTCTGTCATGTAAATTTTTAGCATATTTAAATGGAGACAGAAAATCAATGATGAAGGAGAAACTCAAAGCCAAGGGAAAGCAGAGTGGAGCTGGAAAACTGGTCACCACTCCTGGCATAGCTAAGTACCTGCCGAGTGCTTGCTACTGTAGCAAGGATGCCTACATACCTGCAAAGTATATACCCACCACACCTTGGGACTGCTGAGTGTACAGTACTTGCACACCACTCCCAGAGAATGTAAAACCCAGACATCCTGTATAAGAAAGCTCTGCTCTTTCCTGGCAGAGTCCAAATGAATGGCCCTGAGTCATCAGAAAATAAGCCATCCCAGGGCCTGAGAGCAAGGATCAGATCTGCCTTGGAAGTTCTGTAGAGACCAAGTGCCCTGTAGCTGGGATTCAGAGTGGAAATACCTGAAGAAAGAGGAGGGGACATTCGAGTGGATGCCATTCCATGTCACTCTACTGCTCTGTAGCTCATCCCAAGTCTCCCGCTAAAGGCTCGTGGCCATCCACACCTGCGGGGTGAGCAGGGAAGCTGTGCCCTCAGCAGGACTTGCCATTGCCCTCTGCCCTACCCACCATCATCTGGATGTTATCACTATGGTTTAGCGCTCTTTCATAAGAAATATGTCCATTCATGTCTAGACGAAAATCAGGGGTGAGGGAGAGCACTTAGCCACACACGGACACTCTGTCATAGCTATTCCGAGGAGCTCACCCTCCAGAGGGTGATACAGGTATCTGTCAGGTAACCACATGAAGAAACCAAAACTCCAGTGGTAACAAGGGTTGTGCAAGAGGGTGCCCTGCCCAGGGAGAATCCATGTTTGGAAGGAATGATCTGTCCCAGCTATAGGGAAACCTCCCCTGAAGAGAGGTTGCTTCAGCCTAAACCTAAGGGTAAGCAAGGAAAAGAGACCACGACAAAAGGGAGAAGAGGAAACCCACAGACAAAGAAAGAAGGATGGCTGCACAGGGTGGGGGGGGGTGTTAAACAGGGGCACACAAGCCGAAGATATCATGAGACTGCACTTTATTTTATTTCAATTTATTTTTTATTTATTTTATACATATGAGTATTTTGCTTGAATGTATATAAGAAGTGCACAATGTGCATGGAATGCCCCTGGAGGGCATCAGGTCCCTTGAAACTGGTGTTAAGGATGGTTCTTAGCCACCATGTGGGTGCTGGGAACCAAACCCAGGTCCTCTGTGAGAACAACCAAAGCTCATCTCTTGGAGGCTGTATTTTAACAGGTAGCAAGATTTCTAGGCATTGGGTGCCATGGCAACAATCAGGAAGAGAGCTAATCTTCAAGGGCAAGTATGATAAACGTCATGGTGGTGGTGAGGAGTGGGTTGAACATGGTGTTGACACAGCGGCAGTAAAGGACCATCAAGGAAAAACTAGTTCCTCCTGGTCAAGAGGAAGAAATCTCTTGGCCTAACATTTGAAGTTACTCAAAGCATAAAGAGTTTATCCAGTAGAATCACCTGGCCTTGGGACCTCCCCTAAGCTCTGCAGAAGAGTTAAGTGGAATAATTATCCCTTTAATGAGATAGTGTACTTTTCTTTCTCAGCGTCCCTGTCTCCCACTGCAGTCCTGACAAGCCACTCTGAGGTTCATCTGGGTCCATTCACGTGCCTGAGTCAGAACTCACAGGCTTAACAATTTCTTCGTTTTTGTCTCTTTCCAATGATGACCAGAGTCCAACTATGCATTTTTCCAATGCTTTGGGCTTCCTTACTCTTTCTCTCAAGCCCCTCTCCCTGCCATGTGGCTGTGTGTGTGCCATGTGCTGACCTCCATGCCCATGTAACTCAAGCAATGTGGCTTTTTTTTTCCTTCCTTCTCTCCTCTATGTGTCTCCAGACAGCATTTACAGCTTGCTTGTCCCAGAGTTTTTCTTGAAAACTCTAATAACGTTTTCCCCTTTGAATAAACTTTGGCTTTCCTTGACTTTCAAACTTTTCCTGCCTTTTTATTCTTGGATTGAAGGAGAAAACAAAACCATTCCTGTGCCCCCAGGTGGTGTCAATGTCACTAGGAAAGCCACATGTGGGGTGGGAGCCCTCGCCAGCCCTTGTGGTGGTGCCCACCAGCCTTCTATTTGCTGGGCTTGTTCCCAACACTGGTGACCTCAGCCTCACCTCCCTCCCTGCTTCCTCCTGTGTTCATTATGTTACCAAAACTAGCCAGGGTCTTCACGGCTATAGCCATCTTCCCTGTCCTAGAATGACTCTGAAACTCAGGCCCAGACTCCACCCACCCAGCTGCATGCTCACCTTGCTGCTGGCTCTGAGATTTCACGGCTTCCTTTTCTTCCATTACCAACGCTGTACAGTCTCACTCCACCAAAACCTGTCTCGTGTCCACAATTAGATGTGATTCCACTTGCCTTCATCAGTTTGTGGATGACCAACTTAAGTCAAAACTATGTACTTTGGCGGGGATTGGAGGCGCACGCCTTTAATCCTAGCACTTGGGAGGCAGAGGCAGGCGGATCTTTGTGAGTTCAAGGCCAGCCTGGTCTACAGAATGAGTTCCAGGACAGCTGGGGCTACATGGAGACCCTGTCTCAAAAAGACAAAAACAAACAAACAAACAAAAAACTATGTACTTTAACATGGTTGAAACTGGCATCAATGTTGGCCAGGAACATCTGTGACATCATGGGTGCCTGTGGGCATCAACATTTGCAGGAGGATATCACCACTCAGAAAACATCTGGAAGGTAACAGCACAGTTCCTTTAGGGAAAGGCAGATGGGAAGGATTCAAAGTCCAGAGGGGTGGTTTCTGACCATGAAGATTCAGGACTGCCTTTCCCTATTTATTTGACTTTGTGTTTCCTTTTTTATGAATGTGTCCCTGTTACTTTTCAATTGTTGTGATAAATCACTCTGACCAAAAGCAACATGGGGAGAGAAGGGTTTATTTGACTTACACATCCCAATCACACAACTTATCATTGAGGGGAGCCAGAGCAGGAACTCGGGGCAGGACTGGAGCACAGGCTATGCGTGGAGGAATGCTGCTTACTGGCTGGCTCCTCTGGCTGGTGCTTTGACTGCTTTCTTTTTTTTTTTTAATTTTATTTATTTTTGTATGTGTATGAATGTACTGTCTGCATGCAGGTTTTTGCACCCATGTCGTGCAATGCTGTGGAGGTCAGAAGAGGGCATCGGATTCCCCTGGAACTGGAGTTAAAGATGGTTTTCAGCCACCATGTGGGTGCTGGGGATTGAACCCGGGTCCTCTGCAAGAGCAGTCGGCGCTCTTAACCACTAGGCCATCTCTCCAGCCCTTTGCCTGCTTTCTTATACAACCCAGGACCATCTGGCCAGAGGTTGGTAGACCCACAGTGGGCTAGGCCCTCTCAAATCACTCAACAGTCAAGAAAACACCTCAAAGATACGCCCACAGACCACTCTGTCAGAGGAAATTCCCCAGTTGAGGTTCCATTTCCCAAGTGTGTCATGTTGACAACTGGAGCCAACCACAACACTGTTACCTATGATAAAAATCCATGTTTACATCAGTATGAAAGAACACACATTTTCATCATTGACAGAGCCAATTGAATTTAGTAACATGTAGTAATGAGTCCAGAGTTGCTTTTTTTTTTTTTTTTTGGTCTTTTCGAGACAGGGTCTCCCTGTAGCCCCAGCTGTCCTAGAACTCACTCTGTATACCAGGCTGGCCTTGAACTCACAAAGATCCACCTGCCTCTGCCTCTCCAGTGCTAGGATTAAAGGCGTGTGCTACCACACCCGGCTCAGAGTCACTTTTACTCATGCACAGGATTCTCCTGCTCACATTTAAGAATCTTGCTGGAGGGGCTGGAGAGATGGCTCAGCGGTTAAGAGCACTGAATGCTCTTGTAGAGGACCAGGGTTCGATTCCCAGCACCCACATGGTAGCTAAGAACCATCTTTAACTCCAGTTCCAGGGGAATCTGACGCCCTCTTCTGACCTCACTGCATTGCACAACATGGGTGCACCAACCTACATGCAGACAGTACACTCATACACATAAAAAATACTAAATAATTTTAAAAAATTAAAAAAAAGAATCTTGCTGGAGTTTAAGAAAACCTTGTATAGTAGACCCTGAATATCTAAAGCAACCCTGAGTGAAAAACGCAATAAAGGGGGGATTGCTCTACCAGACTTCAAACTATATTACAGGGCCATAGTCATAAAGACAGCTTGGTACTGGCACAAAAACAGACCTATTGAACAATGGAGCTTGGACAATTTCAGCCACCACATATTTGACAAAGGAGCAAAACAAAACAAAACAAAACAAAACCTCAATGGAGGAAGGATAGCACCTTCAGCAGGAAGGATAGTACCTTCAGCAAATGGTGCTGGCAAAACTGGATCACCATTTGTAGAAGAACAAAATTAAACCCCCCACCTCTTACCCTGTACAAAAATAAACTCCAAGTGGATCAAAGATCTCAATGTGAAGCCTGAACCTCTGAAGGTGATAGAAGAAAAAGTTGGCAGCAACCTATAAGAAATAGGAAAAGACTTTCTAAATCAGACAGCAGCTGCACAGGAAATAAGATCAACAGTCCACAAATGGGACCTCATCAAACTCAAAAGCTTCTGTACAGGGAAAGAAACAATCAAGGAAGTGAAGAGAAAACCCAGAGTGGGAGGAAATCTTCACCAGTGATATATCTGACAGAGCATTAACATCAAGAATATATAAACTACTCAACAAACAAAGAAGAAAACAAATGACCTACTCAAAAGATGGAGTAAAGAGATGAACAGAGACTTCACTAGGGAGGAATTAAAGATGGCTGATAATATCTCTTTCAGATAGACTAGCTAAGATCAAGAAAACAAAAGACATGCTGGAGAGGTTGTGGGGAAAGGGGGACCCTCATCCACTGCTGGTGGGAATGTAAACTTGTACAACCACTATGGAAAGCAGTGTGGAGAACCCTTAAAAGTCTCAAAATGAACCTACCACCTGACCCAGTCATACCACTCCTGGGTATATACCCAAAAGACTCATCCTACCTAAAAGATACAGGCACATCCATGTTTATTGCAGCTCTCTTTACAATAGCGAAGAACTGGAATCAACCCAAATGCCCCTTAACAGACGAGTGGATAACAAAAATGTGGTACATCTACACAATGGAGTACTATTCATTGGTAAAGAAAGATGACATTATGAACTTTGCATGTACATGGATGAAGCTTGAAGCCATTATGCTAAGTGAAGAAACACAGTCCCAGAAAAACAAATGGTTAATTTTTTCCCTCATTTGTGGATGCTAATACCAAATCCCCCAGATGAAAGGCAAGCTGAACAACATTATGGTTATATTTCTGTTTATCTGAAAGCAACTATGTTGTTATAATGTAAATCTCTCAAGGGGCTCTAGAATCCACCCACCATTTATTTTCAGACTCAGTAATTACTGTATATGGATGGAGAGTATATATCCATATTTTAGAGTAATATAAAATTAATGGAGGAAAATGTGAATTCCTAAGCATAAAAAGACCAAAAAAAAAAAAAAATTAAAGTTAAGATACAGTAAAATAAAAAAAGAAAACCTTGTAGAGGGGCTCAGCAGTTAAGAGCATCAGCTGCTTTTGCAGAGGGCCTGGGATCAAGTCCCAGTACCCCACGGTGGCTAACAGCCATCTATAACTTCCTAGAGGCGAATCCAGCATACTTTTTGACCTCTGGGGCATTGCACAACACAGATGCACTTACCTACATGCAAGTAATAGACTCATATATGTAAAATAAAAATAATAAATGAATTATTTTTTTAAAAGAAAACCTTGTAGAACTGACTTGGCTGAGCAGCCACTATCCAGGATGGGTGGACCCCATCAAAATGGTGTTTGGGGCACTTGGAAAGCAAATTACTGAGCGAACTCACTGGAGCGAAGTCAGAGTCAATAATACTGGTGGATAATATATTGAAATAGTAATTAGAGTGTGTTCTATTCTATCTTTCCCCTTCAAGCAAGAAGGTGGACTTTCTAATTCTTGGCCTCAGGAGTTTATTTTTGTTTTTTTTTTGTTTTTTTTTGTTTTTTTTTTTGTTTTTTTTTTTGTTTTGTTTTGTTTTTTTTGGCCTTGGGAGTTTTAACAAGGCTACAAATAAATTGTGTTTGGACTTAAAGGTGCTACTGATCTTTTGAGGGGATGGTCATCATAGAAGAGCTAGAATTGGGGGGTACTGCGTAGGCTGGGGGCACTCAGGAGAGCCCTCCTTCAGCATATGGAGGGCAGCTGTGAGCCGGAGGAAGGGCTGTCTGGAAGCTTCAATTCCTCATGCTCTGGTTCCTGTGCCCCCACCAATGTGAGACTTCAGAGGGTCCTGCTATAAGGCTGGTCCCCAAGCCTGTAGCTCTAGGCCACCCCAAAGAATCTAGTGTTTCATGTACGGAATGGAACTTTCCAGGCCTCAGAAGGACTACTCAGGGTAGGCCGGAAGGGGTCTGTGAACTGTGCAAGAAATGGAACGCCAGCTCTGAGTACGTGGAAAACGCTACTTGAAGTTACATCCCTCGTACACCCTAGCCAGAAAGCATGTGTCTCCAAGAGACAAGTTAGAAAAAGAATCTGTTGTTTCTCACACTCATGTTTATAATAGGTGTTTGAGAGTCACACTGTAAAGCAAGAACAACCCTTTTCAGGTGGTTCCAGCAGCTATGGAGTGTTTCTCCGTTTCCTGAGTCAGGATGGGGATCCTGCAGGCTGCTCTCCAAGTCAGGATGAAGAGGGCTTTTAATGGGCTCCGAATCACGTGTCCCTCAAAGGCCAGCCCCCTGGACGGCTGTATGCAAACTCCTCTCCAAAGCAGCTTCCCTTGAAGAGAGTTGCTACACAATCATTACAAATTGATTGCAAAAGAGCTAACAATCATGATTAAATCATTAAATTCTTGTCTACGCTTCAGAGAGCGGTGAGAAAATTAACTTCCCACCAACCTAATTTTTTCCTGAACATGAAATAATGATTTTCTGCCCGTCTAATTACAAAGCCAACATCTGATCAAGCCAGCATCCAGAGGGGATTATCGCATGCACGAGTATTAGACCTCATTACCAGCTTGACTGCAAAATTATTACATCTTGTAATTGGATGGTGAGATTTATATACAGATCGGCCCGGTTTCTGTAAGATTGTAATTACAAGCTTCGTTGGTTAGCTACTTATCACACAGCACAGAAGAGAGGGAAATAAGCAACAGAAAAGGCATTTCATTAACCCGTAACCCTATCAAGGGAAAGCCACTGTAACACCCATGTCTGCATTAGGGAGAACAGCTAAATTCACAGATGAAACAATTTATTATACTCTTTGCAAATGGGATTGCATTTTGTTTAACCCCTAATGAACTCTTTGGGTAAAGTGTCTGAACAAACCATTCATTTTATAGACAACTAGGTTCAATACAGTAATTATAAGGGGTAACTGACTGAGATAAATGTTCACCTGCTTAGAGGCAGTTGATTAGAAGCACAATTGCTGGGCGCTGGGCCCCACCACCCAAGGGCCCTGGGCTGTGATGATCTTGGCTTCCCTGGAGTGGCTGGAGGTGGCGGATCCCTGGCAAATCCACTGGGCTAGAAGGGAAAGCTGGTCCTGGTTCATCAAGCTTGGCAGAAACGAGGAAGTTTAATAAAGCTGCAAAGACGACGCCGTTTAACAATTTTAGAGGCACTGGTGTGGAACACAGAAATTTAAATAGGACTTGATGAAGACTCCTTGCAGGCTCCAAATGCACGACCTAAATTAAATGTTACTTTCTCACGTGTTGGTGGCCCAACAATGGGCTTCACACAAAGTCACAAATGGGCTCAGCAGGGTGTGACACTGAAGGAGCATCCTCAGCCCCCTTGGTAGGATATTTTTCAGTCTGCAAACCATGGTACATACTCTCTTCCCAGAGTCAGCAAAGGCAGGCTCATGACAGTTAGCCCATGAGCTGCTTTCTTTTCTTAAGAAAAACACAGGTAATTGAAATGTCAGTGTACATAAAGTTTTATTAGAACACAGACACACTCACTGGCTTGTGTCTTCTATGGCTACTCCCTGCTACAAAGGCAGAACTAGAAAAGGAAGTCTCTTATTTATTGTCTAGTCTTTTATGGAAAACGTTTGCAGCCTCCCATGGCACTCCACTGGGTCTTTTGTGCATCCCTTCCCCCATATATGTGAACACCTAGCATGTGGTAGGCTTGGTCAGGTGCCAGGACTCAGAAGGAAGACCTGGGGAACTCAGGGTGGAATCTGGGGCTTCCCCACAGTGGGGCATCAACTTCGAACATTCTGATAGCAGCATCCTGGTTCTCCTCTCCTCTCCTCTCCTCTCCTCTCCTCTCCTCTCCTCTATCTTCTCCTCTCCTTCACCTACCACATGTCACTTGGTTACTGTGATTGATTCAGGGTAGGAAACAAGATCCAGTAGGAGCCAGGTGCTGAAGGTCAAGTTGGGTTTTGATGGATGGACTGTGTGATCTCATACCATGCTGAGTATGAGCAATAGCAGAGGGGCACAGAGTGAGCCCAGGAGGAGTGGAAAGGGATGGTGGAAGACAGGCAGGGAAAGGGGTTAGGCGACTGTGAGGCAGGATTGGGCTCCCCATCCTGAACCACTCAGGGAGGGAACTCTTACTCTTAGGGCTCATAAACACCAGGGAGGCTAAGCCAGAGACCTGGACAACCAGCGATGTTCTAGCAGACAGCCCCCAGGGATTCCCACCTCCAGGTATTCACACCTTGCTGTGGTCCCCTCCTCTACCCCAGAATATGGGAGGAGCTGTAGCCTTGATAACTCTCTCTGGCTTTCTCAGCTTGTGCATGCTTTGATGAAGCAAGCTGCCATGCTGAAGAAGCAAAAGAAGAGAAGGAAGAGGAGGAAGAGGAGGAAGAGGAGGAGGGTGTTTCTAGCCAGCAGCATTGGAAACAGATCTCCAGTTTAATATCCTGATCTAGTTCCAATGTGCCCCCCAATTCACCTATTGGAAATCTAATACCCAAATGCATACATTAATGGTATTAAGGGGCTTGGGAAGGTAATTAGAATTAGACGTGCCTAGGAGGGGCCCCAGGATGGCTTCGGTGGCTTTTGAAGATGCTATAGAGATATCTGGACAACATTCATTCTCTATTTCCCACATGATTCTGAATGTTAGGCCTTTCCATGAAGTTCAGCAGAGTGGTACCCTTACTGTGACATCTTGAACTTGGACATCCAGCTATAGCAACAGAATCACAGTAACACAATATCTGAATGCTACCCATCATCACTTAAGCCTGGAAGTGGATCCCTCCCCAGTGAAGCCCTGGGATGAGACCTCAACCTCACCAGTGAGATCACCTAAGAAATCTTTAAGCAGCAGGCCCGTCTGAGCTAGGTCCAGACATCTGATTCACAGAAATTGTGAGAAAATTATAAATGTGTATGGTTAAGAGCTATTACAGTCATTTGTCACACAAAAACAGATACTAATACAAAAACACCACCTCAATACTGGTTCTTGGAACTTGGTTTTCCTTTATAGTACAAAGGAAGAAGGGTAAAAGCAAGGGTCATCAGCCCAAGGGAGTCAGGGCCAGTGTGAAGCTAACATTTATGCCTCTCAACCTTTCCTTCAAAGTGCCATTCATCACTCAGGACCACATTTCAGTGTCCAGGGCTATGACCACCAAATATCCACATACCACCTTAAAGGGAAAAAAAATGACCATACAAATTTATGCACACACACACACACACACACACACACATACACACATACACACACACACACAGATGCACATACACATACACATACACACACAGAGACATACACATAGACATATGCAAACATACATACACACATACATATAGAGATGCACAGTACAAATACATGATATACCTCACAGTATATATGTTTCCTTTTTTTAATTTTCATTTTTCATTTTTTTATTGATGCTTTGTGTATTTCATACATCACTTTCCCATTCAATTCAGGCATATTTCCCTTTCCCTTCTCCCCACCCCACTCCACCCCATCCCAAATCATGCATTCTGTCATAACTGTCCTGCATCTTTCTCTCAGTTTTTTTTCATTTTTTAACAATAAGTGATAATTTATGAGTACAAGCATCCTTCATGTAAAACCAATTTGCAAGCAGTTGTGCCCAAACCCACACAGCCCATGGGTCCCACCATCCAGCAGGGGGGGCTTGTATGTTCAATCAAGTTGATCAAATGAGTGACCAGACTATATTGCTGTAGTATCACCATTCACCCCAATCGCAGCCCTTACATTCTACCATGCCCCCTCTTGTGCAGATTGTTCCCTAGGCTTAGAAAAGGGGCACAGGTGGATGAGAAGCAAAACAGTCTACTTTCTCTGGAGCTGTTGTCTTAGACTCTGGTCAATTCTGGCTGTTTCCTTTCATGGGCTGACAGTTTGTCCAGGAATAACCTTTCAATCCTACTAATGAAGCACAAGCAATTAGATATACAGGTATTTAAACAGTACTAATTGTTATGGTAGGTTACCTTGGTATAGACACAGATGTTTGGATGGTATGTTAATCCATGAATTATTTACTGCCAGCCTCCTCCCATGAGAATGCTCCATGTTGCTCCCCAAGGGCAAGAGTCACTGCTTGAGGCTTTAGCCGCTAGTGTTTTGTCTATTGCTGCTCTTATCTGAATGTTGGTGTCCGTTCACAATCACATATTGGAACCTAAGACCCAATGGGATAATACTAAGAGGTGCAGCCATTAAGATTGGGCTTTGTGCCCTTATCAAAGAGGTTCAAGGTAATGCTTTTGCCTCTCCACCTTGTGAGTACACACAGAAAGATGAATTCTGCTGGGACCTCATCTTGGATTTCTCAACCCCCAGAACATCGGAGAGTAAATACTAATGTTTACAAATTACCCAGTTTAAGATATTTTGTTATAGCAACCTGAATGGACTAAGTCAATTACTATATCCCAGGGGATCTGCATAAATTCTATATCGAGGCAACGAGGGGCCAAATGTACACTATAATCCATACCCATTCAGAAAATATAATTTTTGTTTCGATGATACATGAAGAAGAATAAGCAGCATTTTGTGTTACTCTAGCATTGAGGGCCTCTTGTGATTATTAATGTCATGATACCATATGCCCTTAGAGAGAGGTGGGTATCAACAATAGGGATCGAAATCCACACACTTCTTTGATCACTTCAGTTGGGCAGCTCCTCTCCAGTCTCATGAGATAGCCACTGCTTTACCCTGTAATGTAGCTGGTCACAGCCCTTGTGGGGAAAGGAAGTGACATCCCAGCAGCCTTTCACTCCTGCTTCCATTATTATTATCACCTTTAATTGTTGGTTTCTTTGGGGAAATTGTCCTTAGCCACTTGTCCTTTTTGTAAAGCCTTCTTTAATTAATATAAGATAAAATAATCTGTAAGTCCAATTAACTTGGCTCCTCAAAATGGGCTGACTTAACATAGCTCAAAATGTGCTGAAACAAAAACCAAAATAAAGCTCAGAGTAAAGGAGGCCCTGCTCTTCTGCTACATGGTGACTGTCCTGTCCCTGCTACCGCCTGGACAGCCTGGACACAGTCACATCACCAGGAGAAGGAACAATGGTTTAAAAAACTGTTAGTGTTTTGTTTGCACTATGTGTAAAAAGGGATATAACCTTTTTACCACTCAGCTGACTGGATCTTTTTGGTCTACCCAGACAGAAGTCACAGGGAATAAAAGAGAATCTCTCAGTGATGGCAGTCAGAAGCCCTTTAGTACTCAGACCTGGTGTCTGGACTAGAACACCCAGAAGCTTATAGATCCACATTCTGAAGGCCAGAGGTTTAGCACCTGTGGCTTCAGAAGCCAAAGACTTAAGATATATGTACTCAAATGGAGACTTACCGCTTGAGGCTTTAGCCACCAGTGGTCTTAGGACTTGGCAGCTGTTGTAATCCTCAGCGTGCAGCAGTAGTGAGCAGCAGCAGGCAGCAGTAGGCAGCACTTGCCAGTGTTAACACTCCTAGGCAGGCCTGTTGCTGGGACCCTCAGCTCCTACAGGCTACTGCTACAGCCCTCCTTAAGGCTTGGCAGCATCATAAAACTCTTCCAGTGATTAGAGCCTGCAATTTCTTCTGTCTCAGGCTCCATGGATTGCTTGCTTTTTAAAGCTTTGACTCTCAGTCCTCACAGACAGTCCTTGTGTCCACAGTCTGCTCCTGATCATTTCTACCCTTAACAAAACATTATGGAACTTTTCCTCTGTCTTCTTGCCACCACGATGGGTACCATTGCCATAGCTACTGCTGCTGCCTTCTCTGTTGTTGTTGCTCTGTGACCACTTCCACCATCTCCTGTTCATGTGATCAGCTCAGTCTATTCTGCAAGTGATCAGAAGTAGGCAAGAAAAGATCACTTGAGAGAAGAAGCCTTTTACTAGGTCTTGTCTTGCAACACTAGGAAGTGTCTCCCAACTGACTTGAATAGTAACTGAACAGCCAGAGCAGATGTGACAAGGGTCTTTGTATCCATAACAGCCCTGCCAGAGTAGTCCCTTCTGAGCTGTGTGTCAGCAGCTAGCAGCCCTGGGTGTCACGCAGTTTTCTTGAAATACCCATGGAGTGACTGAAGCACCCCCGGGGGCAGCAGGGCAGGCTGCGTAAGAGGGGCTTTGGGCTGACAGTTCTTCATTCAAGGCAGCTGGAAACCACAGTAGGGTCTAACAATTAAAGAAGTCCATTGCCCTGGCCTCCAACATCTTATTTGATGGAAAAATAAACATTAAAAGGAGTGCTTACAATGAAAAAGTATCACTAGCAGTGCTTCTAACAGTATTAGCTAAGCTGGGTTATTTTATCTCTTTTAGTCTGAGTGCTCCCAAGAGTTCTTTGTGATTAAGGGCTTGGCCACTAGGAAAGTACTCTTAAGAGTTGGAAAGTGAGAGCAAGTTGGAATTGCTTGGGTCTTCGGAGGCATGAGTTTGTTTCATTTGACCCCTTGATCGCTCAAGAGCACTGTCATGTAAACAGTAAGCCTGACCCTGCCTGTCTTTCCCTCTGCCCACGGCCTGGGTTCTCTCGGACATGGACTCCTCGCATGGATATCTGCCATTTCCCATGCCTGGGTCTCCAAAGTTCTAAAAAGATGGCTGCTCTCAGTACTTTGCTGTAGCAATGCAAAGCTGGCTAATGCATTTTTTTTGAGACAGGGTCTCCCAGCTGGCCTGGAACTCATTATGTAGAGCAGGTTGGCCTTGATCTCACAAAGATTCACTTACCTCTGCTTCCCAAGTGCTGGAATTAATGGTGTGCACCACTATACCTGGCCTAATGCAATTTGGTTCCTAGATTTCAGATTTAAAAACAGATTTTTGAAACTCTCAATTTGATTCCCTTGATATGCATGTCTGTCTGGTACCTGGCTAACCCAGCTTTCTTAGGAATATAAGTCTTATTTCCCTCTTCCATTTTCAAGATTTTGGCTAGTTGGGGTCCCCTTCAAATTCCATAAAAAAATTAAAAATAAGCTCATTAGTTTCCACACAGAAGCCAGTTGTTTCTGGTAGGGATTGCAAGGAGTGTGTCGAGTGGTTTAGGGAGTACAGATGTGCTAAGTCTTCAATTCATGGACACAAAACATTTTAGATTCTTTCAACAATGCTTTATCTTTTTTTTTTAATTTTTATTTATTTTTTATGTGTATGAGTGTACTGTCTGCATGTAGGTTTGTGCACCCGTGTCGTGCAAAGCCGCGGAGGTCAGAAGAGGGTCTCGGATTCCCCTGGAACTGGAGTTACAGACGGTTCTCAGCCGCCATGTGGGTGCTGGGGATCGAACCCGGGTCCTCTGCAAGAGCAGTCGGTGCTCTTAACCGCTAGGCCATCTCTCCAGCCCCCTGCTTTATCTTTTTTACATCATAAACTTTCACTTTTTGTTACAGTTAGTACTGGGTGCATTTCTCAATGCTACTATAAATGGAATTGTTTCCTCAATTGCATTTTTGGTTGTCTTGTTGCAAGAATATTCAATCCACTAATTATCATGCAGGGATCTTATGACCTGGGGTATTGCTGATTTTAAGCAGGGAGGCTAACACCAATGAGGACAGAATGATCTTATCAAAAGTGAGGTAACTGGACAGCCACATAAAAAAATGAAGTTGAGTCCTTGGACCTTGGACCTATCCTGCTGAAGCTACCAGAAAATGGCTGACAAGCTGAGATAGAGACTATTACAGAAGTCTAGAGCTGGTCAAATGCAGAGAATAAGTGTCTGTGAGATGCTTAACCCTAAGTGACACATCTTCAATGAAGCCTTTACACATAGGATGAATACATCTCAAATCCATCAGAGAAGTTTCCTTATGCAATAGTGAGTAACACAGAAACACACAATTAGCCAATGTGTAGAAAACAAGGGACCAAAGAGTACTTAACCCTGAATAGGACATCTGCTTCAGTCCTCTGTCTCCCAAGGCTCAAGGATCATTGCAAAAGAGAAGGTAGAAGGATTGTAAGAGCCAGAGGTGGATGACAGCAAGGAAATAGTCTTCCAGACAGCTGGTCTCACAGCAAGCGTGACAGCATGCAGTCTAAATACCATCAAATGTATTGTATGAAAATCACAAAAACTCAATTAAAAAATAATAAAATAGGGCTGGAGAGATGGCCTAGCGGTTAAGAGCGCCTACCGCTCTTGCAGAGGACCCGGGTTCGATTCCCAGCACCCACATGGCGGCTGAGAACCGTCTGAAACTCCAATTCCAGGAGAACTCCAGTTCCGGGGGAATCCGACACCCTCTTCTGACCTCCGCGGCATTGCATGACACGGGTGCACAGACTTGCATGCAGACAGTACATTCAAACACATACAGAAATAAATTAAAAAATTTTTAAAAATTAATAAAATAAAGAAATTAGACCCTCATTTCGCAGCATAGTTAGCTCAAAGTAAATAAAAGGTCAAAATGTATGTGATAAAACTGTAAAATTCGTGCACTCTCATAGCCTTGGACTTAACTAAAGATTCTTAGGTAACACACCAAAATCTTGAACAAAAAGAGGAAAAAAAGTAGATAAAATTGGACTTCATCAAAATTTAAAACTTTTGTGGTTTAAAGGATATCACCAAAAAGGAAAGAAAATTAAATTAGAATACCCATAGATGGATGAAACTTATATATATATATATATATATATATATATATATATCACACACACACATATATATATACATATATATATATGTGTGTGTGTGTCATATCTATCTATCTATCTATCTATCTATCTATCTATGACACATATCCAAAGAAGAAAAGGTGAGAGGCTGTGAGCAGGAAAGAACTTCCAGACTTCTTTCACTGGCCATCAAGGAAATTCACATCAAAACCACAGTGCTACTGCATGGATGCCCAGCAGATGGGTTACAGCCAATGAGCCACCCAGATACCACCTTCTAGAAAGTAATGAAGCAGGAAAGGGTGAGGTTACTTTGAAGAACAGCCTGGTCATCCCACAAATCCTCCAAACCTTCAATGCCAAATGGGAACTACTGAGATACCTTGTGGACTAAGATAGCTTGTGGACTAAGCAGCTAAGGGGATTTCAGCCTTGTCAGAATATAGACTGCCATTGTTGGACTACCTGGGCTGTATCATGGAGGCCAGTGCAGGGGGATCAAGACAGGATGCATGCTTACTGAACTTCATTTGGGGACCATGGGAGGGAAAGACCCCAATGTGGAGTACAAGTGCGGGATTGATGGTTGTTTGGGCTTGCCAAGAAGGAACCTTTGAGCACTTCCTTAAGGAAAACATGACATCTTTTAGGAAAAATATGTCCTCCAATTCAAGTGATATGTGTATGTATGTCTGTATATATCTATATATATCTATAACTATGCATATATATGTATATATACTGAAGCAATACAAGTTGGAGAGAACAACAACAACAAAAGAACTGGAAAAAAAAAAAACCTCTGGAAAGACTCAGAAAAAGATGCAGGACATGTATGGCAGAGTGCAGGGCCTCGGGTGGGGTGGGGGAATGGAAAGGGAAGTGACTAGATTCGATTGAGAAATGATGTGTGACTTATGGAAAAAGTTTAATAACAATAAGAATGGTAATTAGACTTTTTAAGTACTTAAAAATTATGAGAAACATATATTTACAACTCATATGTAAATAAAAAATTTTTTTTTTGTTTTTCCGAGATGGGGTCTCCCTGTAGCCCCAGCTGTCCTGGAGCTCACTCTGTAGACCAGGCTGGCCTTGAACTCATAAAGATCTACCTGCCTCTGCCTCCTGAGTGCTAGGATTAAAGACATGCGCCACCACACCTGGCACGTAAATAAAATTTTAAGAACTCTAAACATTGCAAAAAAAATGCTTATACATGGAATCACACCCCTCCCCCAGTAATCCTGCTCCTAGGAATAGACACAAGTGAACTCAAGAAGCACCTCACAAAGAAACCTACACAGGAATCCATACAGATGTGCATTCACAAGAGCTAAAAGATGGAAACAACCCAAGAGCCCATCAACTGATACATAAATAAAGTATAGTCCACCCAGTCAATGGAGTATTGTTTCCCTGAAAGGAAATGAAGTGCTGAGAAGAGCTACAACCTGATGAACTTTGCTAAGTTAAAAAAATAAAAAGCTAGCTAAAAAAGGCCACATATTATGCAATTTAAAATAGGGAGCTGTATAGAAACAGAAAACACGTCACTGGTCACCTAGGGCAAGGAAGTTGGAGTGTAGAAACAATAGCTAAGACATTCAGGGGACTCTTTCTCTTGTGGGAAAAATGCTTGAAATTGACTGCAGTAATGGTGAATTAGGCCAGTAAATATATTACAAACCACTGAATGGTGTATTTTAAATAGATGAATTTTGTGGTATGTGAACTACATCTTAATAAAGCTGTTAAATTTTTTTGGTCTTTTTGAGACAGGGTCTCCCTGTACCTCCAGCTATCCTGGAACTCAGTATGTAGACCAGGGTGACCTCGAACACACAGAGAGATCTGCCTGCCCCTGCCTTCCAAGTGGTGAGATTAAAGGTGTGCGCCACACACCTGGCTAAGCTGTTAATTTTTTAAATAGGCATTATTTCCTATTGGACGGCTTACAAACCCAAGGCTGGGGCTTCAGTAGCCACAATACACCAGAGGTAGATCATGATCCTAGACAAAGAACAGATGTGGGCTGTCCAGTCTTGTTGCTGCGGACTATACCAGCCCTGCTTCTACGCTTCCGGTCTATGAGAAAGACTTTTACAACTTTCACGAATCCTGTGTAGAAAAGTTCTGATAGTGTCTTTTCACATATTACTGAGCAATTTTCTCAGAAGACCCCTGGACAGGAGAAACAGCTCTGGAGACAAAGTCCAACCACTAGCACCTTTACTAATGCCACTCCCCACCTACCCTGATCTCTGGCCTTTTAAGTTGTTGATTAGATTTCAGCCTTACCAGGTCTTGCATGTGGTAAGATAGTACTTCCTGGTTTGTGGTGGGCTAGAAGAATGTGACTATTCCTGACCAAAAATCTGAGTGCAAATCACGTGTGCCATGTCTAGGCTAAGTGACAAATGTTGGTGTGAGGCCCTTGACAGTTCACTTTGTTTCTTCTGAACAGTGGCAAAGCACTCAAGCAGGGGCTGCTGTGCTGGCCAGGTCACAGTCAAGATGGAATAGAATGAGCCCCAGATGTCAGGCTGCAGACAACTCGTCTCAGGGAGAAAAAGAATCTGCTGCTTTAAATCACTGTAATTTTAGGATTTTTGTTGCTTTTGTTATCATACAACAACAATCTAGCCTTTATGGACTGATACAACCACTTGCAGCAGCAAGATAGAAACTATTTAAAGATTTCTGTTTGAGCATTAAAAATGTGCTCTGTAGTATATCAGTGGTTGTTGTAATATGAAAATACATTCCCTCTCAATTTTTTGACAAATTAGGCTTCAAGAAAAAAAAAACTGCTTATTTATCCTGTTGCTTTACATATCCCTGGAGAGGGTCCCTCATATAACATGGTGTAAACCAGTTTAAGAAGTAGATATTTTTTCAATGTTGGAATCAAACTCTAGACCCCAAATCTCAAGAGAGTCAATGTGGGGACCTTGAAGACTCATTCAGAAGCATTTGAACCTGTTTTTAGCTAGCTCAATTGGTAAGCTTATGAAAGACTGTCTATCTTACTGGGTATCTGCTATGTTAAAAACGAAGATATTGAGTATATTAGTCACTTTTCTCTTGCTGTGATAGAACCTCCACGACCAAGGGAAATTATAAAAGAAGAGTTTATTTGAGCTTTTGGTTCCAGGGGAATTAGAGTCCATCATGGCGAGGAGGATGGGGCAGGTGGTGCTGGAGCAGGAGCAGAAAGCAGAGGTCACATCGTCAAGCAGGCACAGAGAGAGCGACTGGAGATCGGCAAGGTTTTGAGAACCCTCCAAGTCTGCCCCCTCAAGTGATCAGCTTCCTCAAGCATGGCCACACCTTCTAAGACCTCTCAAAACAGCACCACCAACTGGGGACAAAATGTCCAAACACTTGGAGCCTATGTGGAACATTTTCATTCAAACTACCACATTGAGAATCCATTGAGAACAAAAGAAGTGCAGGCAAGGAAGGTCCCCAAATGTCTAAACGTTGAAAAATTGCCCCCCCCCCCCCCGCCCAGAGCAACTACTGGGGAAGGTTGAACCTTTAGGAAGTGGGGGAGGGGCTAGGTCATTGGGGTCATGCCTGGAGGGGCACTGTGGGTTACTGCTCTCTTCCTCTTTCTCATTCTTGCACCCCAACCAAGAGGCCAGAGCTTTGCTCTCCTTTGTGCCCACCACCATGATGCAATGATGCAGTTAAGCACAGATCCTTGGCTTCCTCCTCTGGAATTCCAAAAGCAAATTAACACTGTTGATTATGTCAGAAGGTAAAGACAAGAATCAAAGGAGATGATGGTATGCCATGTACCTCTCATGGAGCTGGACTACGGCTAGCTACAACACAGGTCAGGAACTACTCCTAGTATCAGATAGCATTTTAAAACAGCCACATTGACAATGTCAAATGGTAACAAGACCAAGCAGTCATAGGAGCCAATGAGAGACATGGATACTCTCAAACCCAACCAGTCATATTATATGAGAGCTCACCCATCTAGAAAATGCATAGAAAATGACCATGCCTTATGACCCATGCATTATTTTAAAAATCCCAAGAAAATAACTAGAAACAATATACAAATTCCAGTGTGCAGACTGGAATACCCATGCCAAGGGCCTGAATCAGATCACTTCTACTAAATCTTACTGAAACAATGTCAGAAGTTCTCAGACTTTTTTATTGGAATTCACATAAGAAATATATAACTATCACAATTCAATATATACATATATGCTTAACTAATAGCACATGCTCCAAGAAAATTCTGATCTTTACCAATGCTGATTTTTAATTCTATACAAGGCTATGCTTTTCTGTTCATTCATTTTAAAATATTTATCTTGACTCTCAAATTCATTTTTAACTCACTGAGGACTCTCAGCCTATCGTGTAATAACCAATTCTTCCATGTGTGTTTTTCTTTTTTTTTTTTTAAATTTTTTTAAGGTGTGTGAGTGTACTGTCTGCATGTAGGTTGGTGCACCCGTGTCGTGCAATGCCGCAGAGGTCAGAAGAGGGCGTCAGATTCCCCTGGAACTGGATTCCCCTGGAACTGGAGTTACAGACGGTTCTCAGCCGCCATGTGGGTGCTGGGNGTCTGCATGTAGGTTGGTGCACCCGTGTCGTGCAATGCCGCAGAGGTCAGAAGAGGGCGTCAGATTCCCCTGGAACTGGAGTTAAAGACGGTTCTTAGCTGCCATGTGGGTGCTGGGAATTGAACCCCGGTCCTCTGCAAGAGCAGTCAGCACTCTTAACCACTGAGCCATCTCTCCAGCCCCTATGTGTGTTTTTCTTAAAAAAAAAAAAATGCTTACACTTCATGTTCATTGACACCGAGAGAAATCCAAAGTACAATGAAAAATAGAAATGTGTATTACAAAATGGAAAGAGAACTATTATCCTAAACGGACTATGTGTTAATGTGATCTCATCTCAACTGAAAGCTGCCTAATACAACATCCAGTGCAACTGTCAATGAGACAGTGCACCGAAGGATAGTTTAATGTTCTTTTGCCTCTATTTGCCACTTTTCCTGTGTTTTTGTTGTTCCTGTTGTTTAAGATTTTATTCGTTTTTATTTTATGTGTATGAGTGTTTTACTTGTAAGTGTACCACATGTGTGCAATGCCCACAGAGGTCAGAAGAGGGCATCGGATTCCCTGGAACTTGAGTTACGGATGGTTGTTAGCTGCCATGTGGGTGCTGGGAACTGAATCTGGGTCCTCTGTAAGAGCAGCCTGTGTGCTTAACTGCTGACCCACAATAAAGTCCCTCTATTTTCTACCCAGGCTCTTTGGGATGCAGCCTTGGGGGTGGTGGTGTGGAATGGACAGGACTGCTTCAGGGTTGGTTTTGGTTTTGTTTGGCTTTTTGGTTGTTTTATTTATTTGGAGTTTGGTTGCTGTTGCTGATGGTTTTTAGGCAAGAACCTCAATAGATGGCGATCATCTTAGGACATTTTCAAAGCTGCCCTTCAGGTGAGTTCTAATAGAGAGACCATCCCAAGCCTTCATAGTGTTATTACTCTGCAGATCTTGATCCGCTTGCTGTGGTGGCATTGCTCTTATTTCCGCTTCTGACTGAGGTCTCCTGCTCTGCTGAAGTTTTTCACACAGCCCAGGGTGTCCTCCTTCATGCTAACGCTCCAAACTGTTGGGATGAAGAAAAGAAACTGACAAGGAACCAAACCATCCCAAAGAGCTCAAGATCTAGAAAGGAATGCATTCCATATGGACACAGGCAAGTGCAAATCTTAAAACAGGTACTGTGACAGCGAGAACCGTTGGCCACTGAGGTATCTGAGTGCTGGGGGGAGCATCAGGGAGGAAGTGGCCTGTGAGAAATTCTAGATAGAGAAGATAGCCAGCCTTGGGAAAGAACACTTTATGAAAGGACCCGTGTGGGCACCAGACCTTTAGAGAAGGAAGAGCTGGCTTGTTCTGGGATGGCAGAGAGGCCAGCAGACTTGGAATATAAAAAAGGTTGTGTGTCTCATTCACGATGACAGCCAGGAAGGATGGAGCCAAATCATCTAGACTACAGCCAGCCTAAGTTCAGAAACATGCCTCGCAGCAGGATCAGTGGGATGAGCAGACTCACTTCCACTAGCATGGGTCACATTTGTAGCTGAAGTGTCCCCCACGGGCTTGTGTTTTCAATGTCTAGTCTCTGACTCGTGGTGCTGTTTTGAAAGCCATGGAACCTTTAGGAGGTGGGGCCACACTGACCAGACGGCCACTGAGAACAGACATTTGAAGATCTAGCCCTGGCCCTCATTCCATATTATTAAATTGGTCATTGTTTGGCAGATATGGAAGCTGATAAAGTGAATGTGATGATCCTCCAAGCTCCCATGAACCTCAGCCCCTCAGCCCCTCAGCCCCTCAGCCCCTCACACACACATGGGAAGGCCAATCTATCTGTGCAGCCCTTTGTAGCCAAGCTCTGCATAGCTATAGACTATGAGCCCAGATTTCAACCTTCAGCTGCTGGTGGTTTGTTTCCTTCACTGCCTTCTACCTGCTTCTTCCCTTGGTCAGCTCAGCCTAATGTCAGCAGGGACCACAGCCCTGATGACGAGCTGTCCCGGGCCCAACTGCCCTCTGCCAGCTGATATGCAGGCTGCAGGATGTGGTCCCCATCCTAGGGAAATCTGAGTCTCCTTGTGATGGTGTGCCGTCTCCTTGGCCAGGTGTGTCGAAGCTGTAGGAGACCCTAGGACTGCCAGAGGGCAGTGGGGAGGGGGGCATGGCAGGTGAGGCTGATAAGCTACTGTGGTTGGTTGGTGACATGAGCCACTTCAAGTCATCTCTCTCATCTGAAAACAGCCACTCATGATGCCACATCTGACCACAAATGAAAAATGGGCAGAGATACTTAGAATTGGGCCTTTCTCCCATTCTTTAAAGGCTTCCCTCAGCCTTCAAACCCTGGGAGTTGAAGGAGAGAATGCATGTAAAATACCCATAGATGGGAGCTGGAGAGATGGCCTAGCAGTTAAGAGCGCCGACCGCTCTTACAGAGGACCTGGGTTCGATCCCCAGCACCCACATGGCGGCCGAGAACAGTCTGAAACTCCAATTCCAGGAGAACTCCAGTTCCAGGGGAATCTGACACCCTCTTCTGACCTCCATGGCATTGCACGACACGGGTGCACGGACTTGCATGCAGACAGTACATTCATACACATACAGAAATAAATAAAAAATTAAAAAAAATACCCATAGATGGCTGATGGTTGGACAGTCACATGCATCCTAACTTTCTAAGTTTCATTGGTGGGTGTCATCTGCTGGCAAACATTGAAGTGAGCACATAACAACAATGCCTGTGCCCTGTGACAGATGCTTCTGTCCTACATGCCTGGCAAGGGTTAATTCATCAGACTCTCCCAATACCAATAATATAATTATGGCTACTATCCCGTAGATGTTAAATAACATCTAAATGTTATTAAATATTAAAATGACATGATAGATATTGTTAATGTGTTATTAGTATTAACTCCTTCTGTCATGGGGACTTACTCCAAGGTCACATGGGTAGGTCTGGTGGAAGCAGGATTCAAACTGGGTAAAAACCAAAGCTGCAAGTGCCAGGTAGAAATGCCCCAGCCTGGCCTTTGTGGCCCCGCCCTACGGAGCTGGGGGCTTAAAGGAGAGTGGGAGATGGGAAAGCATCCCTCAGGCCTACTCCCACCCCTACGTGGTCACAGCCAATCGATACAGGCTTACATTTTATGAGACAAGGAGTTAACTTGTTCAATTACGGAGGAGACAGCTCTATTCTTTCGTAACAAGTAATCTGAGTAGGGAAATCGATCCTGAGAGGCCCCATGCATGCCGGCTAATTTTATATTATCCTTAGCCAATGGGCAGGCGCCAAGTAATGGAGTTGTTGTTACAGTTCATTATGGGGGGCGGGGATCAATAATGGGACAATCTGTGGCTCAGCATCCCAGCTGTTGCAGTGATTGGCAGTGGGGGCTCAGGAGGGGAGCACCACGCTGGTCTGTGCACCCAGCTCAAACACAGCCATGTCCTCTGCAGTCCCCTAGACAGAAACCCCATGGGCCTCCCCACAGCCCACGTCCCATCCATAACCCCAGCAGCCAAAGGCCACCACAGACCCATGAGAGGTAGATACAGAGAGCCGAGTTCTTGGTACCACTTGGGACGACCCCGTCTTCTCTGCTGTCCTCACAAGTGGTCTTTGGACAGGGTGCAGGTTTGGCCCGGCAGGGAGTCATTGTTGGCATCTTGATGGCACCAAGTACTGATTTCTGTTTTCCTTCTTAGACGCAGGCTGAGCCACAGACAGGGCGTCTCTGAGCTTTCTGTGTTCGGGGCTGGGAATGCTATCCCAGCAACCCCCATGCCCTGGCTGAGATTTCATCCCCTGGGGCAGTGGCCTCAGTTCCAGGCCCAGTGCCGACGTTTGGGTTGTTCCAATTTCCTCCCTGGTAACAGAAGCAATTTGTACCAATTCAGCGTTTTCTAACCCCATCTTGTTTGTGCAAGTACAAACATTTTTGAGGCTGTACTTATTAGGCACTTGGCCATATTGGGTTTGCTTTTGCCTGCGCAAGCAGGTTTGTCGGAGACTGTCCGAACATCCACCATCTATGGGTATTTTACATGCCTTCTCTCCTTCAACCCCCAGAGTTGATTCTATTCTTATTCTGATATCCAGGTGAGCAAGCCAAGACTCAGAAGAAAATAAGAGTCCTGGGGACAAATGCTTAGTGGAGGTCAGAGCTAGGGTTTGAACTTGGCTTCTCTGATGTGTCTTCACACTGAGAGGATAATTCTGGGAGGGAGGAACCTTGTCCTTTTGTTAAGTCCCTGTCCTCCCTCAACCATCCTGGTGCCTGGTATACTCCGTGATAAATACTTTAAAAATATTAAATCGTATTGTTTTGTTCATGGTGCTTATGCTGCTGTCTCACCTACACTCAGTCTATCACATGACCTCAGGGGATTGGAGACAATAAAATGATATCTTAGAAGGGGACATATCTGAGGAAATAGGGGTCTTGATCCATGAAGATGGGGAATGTGACAGGCAGAAGCAAAACACAGGTAAGAACACCCACAGCCACCTGTGTTGAAGGTTAACTGCACCAAATACTCTGTGTATTACTTAAACATATATAAATGTTTCTGTGTATTCTGTGTGTTTTATACACACTAACTCTCACAACAAATTTTGGGGTATGATTGTTTTATTTCACAGAGGAGGAAACTAATGCACTGGAAAATTGATCTTACTGGATTTGAAGCCAGGCCTACCACTTCCAAATGTTCCCCTCTGGAATGCTATTCTGGAGTAGAAGGAGACAGTGTTTCTGGATTCCTCCTTTTGGACCAAAGTTCCAGTGGTAGGTTCCAGTAGGTTGAAGGTGATGTGAACCTGGGCACAGTAGTCCTTCACTTCCTACTTGAAAACGAGAGGTCACTGGATAAGCCCTATTCCCAGGAGAGTCTCACGATGTAGTAGAATTACACTGGTGTCATGATACAGCAAGCAGAGTCCCCTAGTCAGCACCTGGCACCACAGGAGTCCAGAGGAACCTGGCAGCAGAATTGATATGGGCTGAATGCATCCCCACAAAACCCACAGGTTGAAGTCCTGAACCCTATACCTTAGAATATAGCTGCCTTAGGGGCTGGAGAGATGGCCTAGTGGTTAAGAGCACCAACTGCTCTTACAGAGGACCCGGGTTTGATCCCCAGCACCCACATGGCGGCTGAGAACCATCTGAAACTCCAATTCCAGGAGAACTCCAGTTCCAGGGGAATCTGACACCCTCTTCTGACCTCCGTGGCATTGTACAACACGGGTGCACAAACTTGCATGCAGACAGTACATTCATACACATACAGAAATAAATAAAATTAAAAAAAAAGAATATAGCTGCCTTTGGAGACACAGGTCTTTAAGGGATTAAAGTAAACTGGGTCCTAATCCTGTAGGACTGGAGTTCTTACTGCAAGAGGAGACTGGCATTCTGACCAACAGAGACTGAGAGAAGACCATGTGGCCCTTAGCAAGATGGCCACTGCCTTCAAGCCAAGGACAGCTGCCTCAGAAGGAGCCAGACCTGCAGAGACTTGATACCAGACCTCAGCCTCCTGATCTGTGAAGAAATAAATTTCTGTATTCAAGTCACCCAGCCTGCCATACTGTCACAACTCTGAAATGTTAACATAGACCCTCGATGTGACCATTGGGTAAAAAGCAAGGTGACCTTGTGGGGAGGCCTTGGTTGAGCAATATTGGAGGATGACTCTGAGACTGGGGTTCCAGAATGTAAGCAGTGGGTAAGCGTGGGCTGCCCACAGGGTCCCAGGGCAGCAAGCAGTAGGAGGAAGGGATGGAGCCCGGACCCGAGCCACGACCAGAGGACTCTTCTGACGAGCACACAGACACTGAGGGAGGGAAAAGGTAGTCTTAGGGCAAGGGTGAAAACCTGGGGAAGAAGACCACTCGAGGGAGGCAAGACAGGGACTTCAGGAGAACTCAACAGGATGCTTTAAATGCCACATAGCCAGGTCAGTAGATACCTGTCTGCAGACCAGAGAGCAACAAACTGCAGCCTGGGGCTCCTTGCAGCCTGCCTGCTTCAGAAAGTAGAGTTTACTGGGCCAAGTGGAGTTTACTGGTTGGTTTACACATGGTCTGTGGCCGCATTCACTAGGCAATGGCCTATAGTCATCCCTTGCTACAATGATGGAGACTGGAGGGTACCAAAGCCTGAAATACTGTCTTTCTGATATTTCCAGAAAATGCTGATTGACCCCTGACCTAGAAACAAATGCCTCTGTTAACAGTAGCTGCTAGATTTTCTAGGTGAGCTAGAGTATGATGAAGATTTTACTCGTTCACACACTCATTCATTCATTCAGTTGACAAATGTTTTCCAGTGTTTCTTTTCACAGTGACACTTGGGTTTTCTCAAAGAGCTGAAGTCATTCAAACATCATGTAATCAGTCGACAAACATACTCAAAGGGATCCCATGTACCAAGGGCTGTGCTAAGTACTACTGATTTGTTGATAAACAAGAGCTACAATATTTTCACTGAGGCACTTGAAGTCGAGAAAGAACTTAGATATAAAACAAATAATGACACAAATGTAGCATGCTACAGAGACAAGTTCTGCATTGGGGTATTTAATGAACTTTTGGTGGCTCCCTGAAGCAGACCTGACTGGGTTCAAGTGTAAGCAGTTGACTGGGGAGATGATCCCGGGTAGCACCAGCAAGTGAGGAAGTAAGACAGGGAAGGGAAAGACCCCACATAGAGTGATGGCCACAAATGACTTTGTGGCCCTCTGGGGATCTCATGATGTTGTGGAGTATGTACCTCAATTATCCCAGTGGAGGGCAAAGGAGCTGGACAGTCACCTCCCCTCTAAGTTGGCTGGGGACTGCTTCCTCCTGTGAGTGTCACATCTCCTGTCCTGGTCCTTACATGGAAAATCGCTGGTCACTCCTAAGCAGCCTCCCTGTGTACAACTGAGGACAGAATAGACAAGGGAAGCTGAGATTTAGGGTGACATTTAAGATGCCTTGAGCTCCAAATGAAGAATGGAACCTACTAGTTGATGGGGATTTGGGGGAGACTGCTCCTGCAGAGTCTGAATCTTCCTAGGGGGCGAACTATTCCTTGCTTGGGGTCCCAAGAACTTCTTGTACCAGTTAAAGTACCTGACTGAGGAAGTGCCACCAGTTGTCATTAAGAGGGAGCAGATGTGTCCTAGTCATTATTCTGTCTCAGCCCAATTCTGTGTCCAGTGTATATTTGAGCCACAGTGACTGGGGTGGGAACTTCCTCCCAGCTTCAGTAAGCCTGGAGCTCAAGAGCTCCTTTTTACTCTGCTTGCTGCACACAGTGCGGATGAGGCCAGGTCTATGCCCCAGGGATACCACAAGTCTGTAAAATCCACAGGGAGGGGAGGGAGGAGGCAGGCTTGTGAAGCACTTGGGACGGATTAGGTGATCTTGCCTTTTCTCTGAGCACCAATTTCCGCTGTGTGGGGACGGCTATCCTTAAAGTAAGGCAGAGAATCCCAGGGTGCTTGAAATTTCCCTACTTGTTCTCACAACAGGACTGGGAGGTCATAGGCCTTTTGAACTGCCCACCTCCACGCTTCCCAGAGACTGTGTGATGGGAGCTCGCACAACGGGCTGACTCAGAAGGACACTAGGATCCAGCTGCCATCCCCCAAGGGAAAAGCTGTGAGAAAATGTAAAACGAGGCCATGCCCTTCACTTAATGTGTGTCTGTTATGCAAATATGTAATGGAGTAATTATTGTTATTTTTAATAAAGTAGAAGTAATTATCTCTTCTTAATTTCTAGTATGGTAAATATCAACAGCGCAGTAAATATCAAACTCAACTGAAGTTTCCTTAATAATAACCATTTTTTTTAAAGAGCAAATCCTCAAGACCACTAAAAAAACAACAACAGAAAAAGCAAAGTGGTCCTAAGATCAAAAGGTTGGGGAACACCATGCCGATGAATCTTTAGCATGGGGACCTTAGCAGGACAGTGCCCATGTCCCTCAATTAGGGGAAGGTGGCTGAGCATCCATGTTCCCAGCCGCCTTTGTAACAGGAGCATACCTTTTGCACCGAGGTCCAGCCTGGCAGATGCTTCTAGCCCAATCTGTGGATGAGAGGCTATTTGGAAGGTATTCTTCCTGCTGTTGAATCAGCACAGTACTCTTTTTTTTTTAATATTTTTTTTTTATTTTTTTTTATTTTTTATTTATTTTTCTTTGTGTATGAGTGTACTGTCTGCATGTAGGTCTGTGCACCCGTGTCGTGCAATGCCGCGGAGGTCAGAAGAGGGTGTCGGATTCCCCTGGAACTGGAGTTCTCCTGGAATTGGAGCTTCAGACGGTTCTCAGCCGCCATGTGGGTGCTGGGGATCGAACCCGGGTCCTCTGCAAGAGCGGTCGGCGCTCTTAACCGCTAGGCCATCTCTCCAGCCCCAGCACAGTACTCTTAACACCAGACATAGGTAGAGTTTTTCTCACTGTCTTCGTTTCCTTTCCAGTTGCTGTAATAAAATACCCTGACCAAAGCAACTTACAGAAGAAAGGGTGGTTTGTTATTTTATTGATTTTTTGCAGTTTTCATACTACATATTTTGATAGTATTTAGATTCTCTCCCCTATCTCTTCCTCCCTAACTCCACCTCCATTTCCCTTGAAAGAGTCTGTCCCTGCCTCTCCCCGCAGCCGCCTGCTGCCACCATTTCCTTAGGTGAGTTCTTAGCCACTTTCTCATGTCTATGCTGGCATTCAAGAAAGGTTTATTTTACTCATAATTCCAGGTTACAACCCGTCGTTGTGGGGCAGTCACAGCAGCGGGAAGTCAAGGGAGCTGGTCACCTCACATCTGCAATCAGGAACAGAGAACAAAGAACCCGTGCATGCTAGGGCTCAACTCTCTCCTTTTCACCAGCCCATGATTGTGCTGGCCACATTTAGGGTGGCTCGTCCCTCCTCAATAGCCCAAGAAACTCTCAAAGGCATGCCTACAGCTCAGCCTAATCTAGTAATTCCTCATTGAGACTCCTCTCCCAGGTGATTCTAGATTGTGTCCAATTGACAAAACTAACAGCCACACTCACACAACCAAGCAATCATTTCTCCAGTTAGTGCCTGATACATAACTCAGATCTGATACTATCTACCTAGAGACGGTCAAACCTACAGGATGAAGCTTTAATCTCCAAAGACTGTCACCACTTTAGATGTCCAACCCCATGGTATTGCCTGTGGGTTGGGCTGACTGGCTATCAATTGGGAGGTCTCATAACCCCTGTCCTCTAGCTTGATGATTGTGCTATAGAGAGGTTCACAGAGTTTGAAAGAACACTTCACATAGGTTTCCTGTTTACAGAAAGACTGTTTAGGTTAAGATGAAGATCAAAAGGTTACGAAGGACGGGCACAAGGGAGGGTCTCTAAGCTTTCCCACCTTTCCAGGGCCACCGTCCAGAACCCATGTGTGTTCACCTCAGCCATTAGGACTGTGGGAACCTGGCCCTTTGGGGTTTATGGAGCATCATTAAGTAGGCATGACTGATTAAACTGTGATCAACTCAACCTTCAGCCACCTTCCCTTTCTCAGAGGTTGGGGTGGGACAGGAAGTCCTTAGCATCTAATCCAGCTTGGACACTTCTGTTGATCAGGCCCTTTCTAAGGCTGTCCAGGGGCCCCTCCCTCACACAACTCACCAGCAAACTGAAGACACAGATGTCTCTGGAGATTACCAAGAGTTTTAGGAGCCACGCCAGGAATAGGGAAGGAGCTAATGTGTGTACCTATCTCTGATTATAAAAATCACACTCTCACAGAAGCGGAAGATCCAAGAAGGCCTGAGTTGAGAGGAGATCTAACAGTAGAAACCACATTCTCAACAAAGATCAGCAGGCTGGCGTAGCCGTGATGGCGATTCCACTCTCACGATGGCACGTCCCTGAACTAGGGTGAAAGCATGCTTCTCCGGGTCCCAGCTGCTGCCTGTTTCCCCTTCTCTGAATCATTATCTAAACCTCAGGCACTGCTGGATAAGCTTGGGCAACTTTGTTGCCCTCTCTGTGCCTCAGTAGAAATAATAAATACAATCACCTCCAAGCATCATTGGGAAGACTGGAAACATTAAATGAACTGATAGACTCCCAGCACTCCATGATGTTATCCGTGCTGTTAGCTCAGTGCATGTCACTGCAGGATGTGATGGTGATGGTAATCATGAGATCATGAAGAGGATGCTGGTTACATTGGGAGGATCTCCTGACTCTGGCTTCACTGCTCCATTGAGGACTCACTGCTGAGGACTCTGGTGGTCTGCATGGTCTTGCTGCGAAATGTCTCCCACATACTCATGTTTGAACATTTGATTCCCAGATAGTGGCACCCTTTTTTGGTCTTTTCGAGACAGGGTTTCCCTGTAGCCCCAGCTGTCCTGGAAATCGCTCTGTAGAGCAGGCTGGCCTTGAACTCACAAAGATTCACCTGCCTCTGCCTCCTGAGTGCTAGGATTAAAGGCCTGTGCCACCACACCCGGCTAGTGGCACCCTTTTAAAAGGTTGTAGAAGCCTCTGTAAGGAGATGATGGAAGTAGGTCTTTGGGGCTAGCCTTGAGGTTTTACAGCCTGACCCTACTTCCTGCCCCCTACCTACTTCCTGCATGAGGATGCAATGTGACCAGCTGCCTCCATCACCAACCACCATGCCATCCCTGTCACGGCTGGTTTCCATTGTCAGCTAGACACACCTAAAAAGAGAGAACCTCAGTTGAGGAACTTCCTCCATCAAACTGGTATGTTGGGAATTTTCTCTTTTTTAAGAAAATATTTATTTTTATTCTGTGTGTGTGTGTCTTTTGCCCATATGTATGTAAGTGAACCACTTGTGTGAAGTGCCCACAGAAGCCGGAGGAGGGCATCAAGTCCCCTGGAACTGGAGTAACAGATGGTTGTTAGCTGCTATATGGGTGCTGGGAGCAGAACTCGGGCCCTCTGGAAGAGCAGTGCGTGCTCTTAATGGCTGTGCCATCTTCTCAGTCTCTGTGCTACATTTTCTGCTGCTAATTGCTGTAGGAGGGCCAGCCCACTGTGAGCAGTACAGTGCTTAGCTGTGTGGGCCTGGGCTGTATAAGGGAGCTGAATGAGAGCTTGGGAGGAAGCTGGTGAGCAGATTCCCTCCATGACCCTGCTTCAGGTCAGGCCTCCAAGTTCCTGCCTTGAGCTCCGGCCCTGGCTTTCCTCAATGAGAGCCTGTACTAAAAGCTAAAATAAACCCTTTGGTCCACCAAGTTGCTTACCAGCCAGGAAACTAGAACTTCAGCCATAATGGACTATATCCCTTCTTAAACTATGAGCAAAAAAAAAAAAAAAAAAGTAAAATCCCTTCTTCCTGTATGTTAATGGTGTTTCTTGCCAAGTATTTGGGTATATGAAGAGAAAAGTGAATCACACAATGATAGCTGTGGGCACTGGACCTTGTCCCTTAACTTGATGCATACAAAATGGTGTGGATGGCACTAGTCAGAAATGCCCTGATAATACCTTTCTCCTTAACCAGGTGGAAGCTGGTTTCTTCTGGGGATGGAGCTAGTGAAACGGGCCAGGCCCCATCACATTCAGTGCCCTCATGAAGACTCAGCAGTGCCTATATTCTGTTATATACAGTATCCACCTAATGTTCTGTCTCCAGTGAGTGCAATACTTTTTGATGGTTGGTTAGTTGTTTTTTTATATATTTGCTTGTTGATATTTGAGACAGGTCACGGGTAACCCAGACTGGCCTGAACCTCACTACATGGCTAAGGCTAGCTTTGAGTTCCTCATCCTCCCGAGTCTCCCTTCTCATGCCTGCCTTCAAGGTCTTTTTTTTTAAACTTATTGAATTTTTGTGTATTTCATACAGAACATCCCAATCAATCTTAATCACCTTTACACTCCCTTCTCCATTGGTACCCTCCCACAGCCCCCTTACTAGAATTCATACATTTGTGTTAAGGGCTATTGTGCCAAATTCATGTCCCTGGACCTTCTTTGGTGCAAGTTCATCCACTGAGGTCTAGTCAGCCTATCCAGAGTCCCTCACTTTAAGAACACCAGCTCTTCCCCATGTAACAGTAATCAGCTGCCAATATTTCTTCAGCTAAGATTGGGGTCTGCTGCCCATTTCCTCAGTTCCATGCTGGGTTTTTGTCTGCTTGAGTTTGCATGGGTCTTGTACATGCTGACAGCATTGCTGTAGGTTCATATGAGCAGGATCCTAGGAGCTTGTAAGAATATATTTCCATATAGTCATGCACCTTTTCTCTGAGTCTTATAATCTTTCTGCCTCCTCTTCTACAGTGGTTCCTGAGCCCTGTGTGAGTGCAACTTGATATGGGAGTCCTATGCAAGGACCCGCACTCTGCAGACTCCTAATCTCCACACTTTAGCCATTCGTGATCTTTTGAGTTCCTGGCCCTCTGTTGCATGAAGGACCTTCATTAATCAGGTTTGAGAGATTCGCTAGCATCCTCTTGGTCCCTTGTTCTATGTTGTGTGAGCCTTAGATGTAGAGGTTACATTGTAGATGTGCCACTTATGCTTGGACAATTCACAGACAATGTCTGTGTATGACCAGTTGTGGTACACTGTAATAGTCTCCATCTGGTGCAAAAGAAGCTTCTTTGATGAGTGGTGTCTGGGATATTTATCTGTAAATATAAGGATGCATATTTTGCTTTTTGTAAAAAAATTACATTAGTTAAGGGAAGTGACAGACTTGGAGATTTCTCTAAGATCTATGACCTCTCTATCCATGTGTATTTGGCTATGTTTACAGTACCACACATGAGTTTACTCCCATTAAGTGGGCTTTAAATCCAATTAGTTAGCCATTGATTGCCCCCAAGATAAAAGTGCTACTGCATCAGTGTTGTATGGGGATATTTAGTCTTTTTTTCTTTTTTTAATATATATTTTGTATAAGATTATAAAATCTAGACCCGTGTCCCCAACCCTATCCCCCCACCCCACCAGAGCTCATGCATTCTGCCAAACATGCTTTTCATCTCTTTCTCAGACTTTCAAGATATTCTCCACGTGGAAGTTGACTGTTTTGAGCAGAAGTTCACTGTTTCAGTCAGTTCTTTGATGCAGTCCTTTCTGTTGTTGTTGTTGTTGTTGTTGTTTCCAATATGCATCACTCCCAACTGCTTTGGACAAAAGCTCAAGGGGCCATGCACAAGAAATACTTACAACTAGGTAATTGGCACTAGCATCCACAGATGAGGGATACCATTCGTCGTTTGTTTTTCTGGGACTGTGTTACTTCACTCAGCATGGTGTCCTCTAGCTCCAGCCATTCTCCTACCTGCACTTCAGGTGGTTTGGGGAGATCTCCAAAGGATATTTAGTCTTAAAGCTGGTGTTGGTCCACTGACTGCTGTTCTCCCACAGCAGCTTTCACAGTGCTCTCGGAAGCTGTGAGAGCCAGTCTTCAGGGGAGGTGGCTTCCAGGTCAGTTCCAGCCCCATTGATCTGAATCTGGTCTCCAAAGTATGTCCTGTCTCCAGCAATAGGGTCTTACCTTCAAGCTCTGGGAGGAAATCAAGGACTGTGACAATAGAATGTGTAATTTTGTGAGTCTCTTGTACTACCCTGACCAAGGACTCAAAGGAAGGTTTCTCTGTCTGGCACTGTTTCTTGTTATTTAGCCTTTGGCTATGCACATGGACTCATGTAGAGATAGAATAACTTCTCTCTCTGTCTCTCTCTCCCTCCCTCCTTCCCTCCCTCCCTCCATGCCTTCCCCATTTAAAGTGTGACCATTTTCCCCATTTCTCCCTTGATAATAAATAAAATTTTACCTGAAAGCTGGTTTTATTTTCCTGACTCAAATTATAGTCAATGTTCTTATTCAATAATTCCCTTTGTCACCTGCCCCAAGTGCTGGGCCCTCCCCACACTGTGAATTACACAGCTCAGGGAAATCTGCCCTAGTGTTCTTGGCTCACTGAGTAGGGGGCAAAGCAGGACAAGTGATGCTGTGACTTTGTCTTGATTGTCTCATCAGAAATAAACACAAAGCCTTGCCATGGGTGGTGAGACCATGACACAAAGTCACGTGCACAAACTGCTGGTTGAATCCTGGTCCCAGTTGGACCTGAATCAGAGTTCCCTCCCTCCTTCCAGCCAGGCAACTGATTTCTAGGTGGCTGCTGGCTAAATCTTGTCTCTGATTCCCATTCGTGAAGCAAAAGCAACGCTAGTGAGCCAGAGAGGAGTGAGAAGGAAGGATGGAGGACAGAAGGAAGAAGGGAGGAGGGGGAGGAAGGAGAGGAGGATAGGGAAGAGGAGGACAGGGCTGGTTTCCAGCCACGGCCCTGAGCACCCTCAGCTCCCCCCTTCCGCTCTCAGCCCTGCATCTACTCAGACGTTCCCTTTCTTTCCAGAGATGCCCAACAGTTCACATTTAATTACTTCATAAAAAACTGGAAAGTAGGAGAGGAAGAGTTAAATGTTCTCCTAAAAGGAGGAAGCTGCAGCTAATCCCAATTAGGAGGAAGTCCCAGGCTATTGAAATGCTACAATCCAATTACATCAGGTAAAATGAATTACTCCTTTAATGCTGACTTATTATGAAGACACCTTCTTATTGCTCTCATTAATAATCTTTAGACATCATTTTAGCACATATTGGCGGCAATAACATTTCTATTAGCATCATGGTGGAGCAGGGCTGACAATTAAAATAAAAAATAAATCAACCCAAGGAGCGAGCAAACGCAATTATAGTTCAGAAAGAGCTTTTATGTGTATTTGATTAGTCAATGGAACAGCGCCTCCTCTCTTGCCTTGATTTTGTGTTCACCCCAATTTTTGCCTGGAGTGTGGGGAGAAGATGAAGGGTGTATACACACTCCAAGGCTGGAGGGGTGGGAGAAGCCTGTCGATAAGGTAACAGTTCACACCCCAAATCCTAGCTTGCTGTGTGCTCAGTGTAAGTGCCTTTCCCACTTTGGGGCTCAGTTTCTCCCCTCACCCCCTCCTTTTTTTTTGAAACTATGTAGCCCTTCCTGACCTGGAACTCATTATGCAGACCAGTCCACTTTGGAACTAACAGAGATTCTCCTGCCTCTGCCTATGTGTGCTCTACGGATTATGTATACTATTATGCAAAATCATATAAATTATGTCTAGGACACTAGGAAGTTTCCTGATCCAGTAGACTGAAGAACCCTGAATGATGCTGGGGGTAGAAACCTGTGAGAAAGACAATAACTACTGTGTATTCAAGACTCGTGGCCCCAGAACAAAGGTTCTCACCTGGAGTAGGTGGCACTTCTGGCACAAGTGGAGGGAGGTGGGCCTGCCTGTTGCTGAACATCCGGCAGCCTCTGACACCCCCACCACAGACAGCCACCCTCCAAGTGGCAACAGTAAGGCTAGCAGCCAACTCAAATCTGTTTCCAAACTGCCTGTCTTTACACCACTATAGAGTTGGACTTCTTTGACAGGCTCAGCAGGTGTGGGGCAGTCCCCTTAGTCTGTGAATTCCTTCAAAAACACAACTTCAAGTTCAGCAGGAGACTCTAAGTATGGTAATCAAGAAATTCTTAAGTGATTACATATAAATGCACTCTCAAATAATTATCTATAGTAGGATATATAATATACACATACATTAGTCTGGCTCATGGGCCCCCTCAGTTCCACCTTCTTGGTTCTCTTTTCAGCAATTATATAGACATACATATTTATGTACATATCCATATAAACAATATGTATATAAATTATACTACACATATGCAATGTCACACACATAGTCTACTGCTGCTGTTATTTGCATATACAATGCCTCATATACACATATAGTGCTTCCTACATATGCATATGTAATGCTTTACATGTAGTTATATACATGTATAATATTTCACACATATGTATGGAGAGATGCAGTTCCGTGCTTCAGAATGACATTTAGATCAATGTTGGGCCCATAAGATTATGTCATAAGATGGCCTACTGATGTCCTAACCATCTTAGTTTGTAAGGACAATCTATGATGTTCCCATAATTCCTAACGGAACACTTTTCACAGCATATTCATTAAGTAGTGCCTGACTACATCTATGTATATACACGCATGTGCAGTAATACTTGTACCTTCATGTCCTTTTAAGGTGCCCTACCCCGAGGAGTCAGGCATGCCTGCCAAGATCAAGCAATTTCAGATCCATAAAAGATGTGTGCTAGAGGTCCTTGGTTAAATTGCCAATTGTGAGATTTTGCTGTGTCTTCCAGAGTCCTGGGATTTGATGCAACCCCCTTCCAGGGATTTCTCGAACAGAAGATTTAAAATTATTTTTTAAAGATAGTTTTAGCTATTTTTAAAACTGTAATTTAAAAATAATTCCTATAACTCTGAAGATGTTGGATACCAAATGTAATCCCTTTGGGACCACTGGATCGCAGACACATACCGTGGTGCGGAGTTGCTCTGGGACAGGCAGAAGTTAAGCCTCTTTGCTGCTGTGTAATCAGAGGTGCCCAGAACTTGCGAACTGAATTACTAATGGCTACTGCCCACATGGAATTCAGGTATCGTTGGCACTCAACAATATTTAAGACAAAAGCACTCAACAATATTTAAGACAAAACTAAATGTGAGTCTAGAGTAGTGTTTGTTATTATTGGTCATCATTTTTAATTCTAAATGGAGAAAGTGTCTGTCCATTGTCCAGCAGTTGGGGAAGGAGAGGAGCTCTGTCACAAGAACTTCTTTGATTGACACACAAACAAATGGTTGCATTGGAACTTTTCATTCATTTTCTACTGCTCAGTAGCACCTTAGCACACCCACAGTAATGTAGAACAACAGGTTTGTTATCTTTGTTTCTAAGGTTAGGAGTCTGACTGGGTCCATGCCCAGAACTCACAGGCTGAAATCAGTGTTGGGCAGAGCAGTTGCTTCATTTCCCTCAGGTGGTTCTTCCAAACTTAAGCAGGTTATTGATAGAATTTTGTTCCTTGAGAGAGTTTTGGGGGTTCTAGCAGGAGATTACAGCTCTTCCATACCTTTGTGGAAGACCAGCCCAAAGGATAGTTCCAAACTTGTGGCCACACAGTCATGGTTAAAATCAGGGGTCACAGAACAGAACAGAAAGGCATGAATGGGAGAAAGGGAACTAGGGAGGGAGGTGTTGGCAGGGGCGGGAGGGAAGCAAGAGCGAACAGAAGGCACTGTACACATTATGAGATGGTCAAAGGACAAATCCATCAATGTTTAAAAGAAAAAGAAAAGTCCAAAACCAAAAATCCAGTTCCTGGAAGTCACGGGATGGGGCTTTTCTGATTTTTGGTTGGCCATCTGCCAACTGTTAGTCTTAGCTAGGGTCCTAGGTTCACAGTCACATGGCCCCTCTACGGACAGGTCACAACCTGGCTGCTTGGAATCATGGAATCTCGCAGGACTGATGCCACTTCCTGTCTCTTTTAAGGGGTTGCCTAATTACTACAGGCCCACCATCAGCCTGGGAGTCAGCAGACTAGAGATCTTTTTTCATCCACGAAGTCTTTCCATTCTTTATGACATTGGCTGGAATCAAATCACTGAAGGGAGGTCATGAAAGAAGTCATTTATTGGTAGAAATGAGGTCATGCAAGAGACCACTCAGTGGTAGAAATGAGGACACACAAGAGACCACTCAGTGGTAGAGGTCATGGAGGTCATTTCAGCATCCTGCCTACCACGAAGACTTAAGGGCATGTCTAATGCAAGCTTGTGTTTTCTCTGTTAAGACACTGCATACAATTTTATTGGAAATAAGCAGTCTGGAACAAACCTGTTATCCTCCAAACGAGGAAACAAAGACCGAGCAGGAGAGACGTGGCAGAGTCAATAGGTAATGGACGTGCCCATGGCTCTTGTTATCCTCCCCAGGGTGCCCTAGAACCATACAGAATGGGCGCAGACACTATGAAGTTATTGAATTCCTCTTTTTGAGTACATGGTGTCTTTGGAAGGCCCTCTGCGTTCTCTCTCTCTCTCTCTCTCTCTCTCTCTCTCTCTCTCTCTCTCTCCCCCCCCATGTCCACTGTGGCTAACTAGGAAAGTCATAGCTCCTGAACTTCCCGTGTCATACTGTGACATTCCTCTTTGATGTTGTCCTCTGTGGAAATACACCTGACACTGTATAAAAAAGGTCACCAAGTAGACTGTTCCCCTTGTGTGAGGTGTTATCTGATGACAACGGATGCCACAAGTGGATTGTGGATTGTGGTGGGAGAGAGGGGCAGCTGTATGAGTGCTGTGGTCAGAGCTGGGCAGGACCTCCAGGAAGCAGGCAACTTCAAAGACCCTCTCTTTCTGGCTGTGGGCTGTCTCATGGTACTCACTCTCCCCAAGGCCACCTCTAGCGTCCCCGCTAGCTGCCTGGACATGTTTGAATTGAAATTCAGAATACAGATAGAGCTCATTTCTCTGCTGGAGTACAAAGTCTCATGGGTGAAGCACGTCGGGGTGTCTAATGAGAAGTACAGGCCAATAGTTAATCCTGTGAAGAGCTGGGTCTGGGTGGAGTCCTCAGACACACTACAAATTGTTCTCCAGAATGGCAGGGTCTGTTGCTCTTATTTATACTGCTATTAGCAGAGGAGGAGCCAAGACTCAAGGTAAATAGCAAAATGTGTACCTCCATGAAATGAAGGCTCTGCTTGTAAGAACTGGAGGAAGGAAGCGAAGGGCTCCACAAAGGGGTTTCATCTTGTGCTTTGGTGTCTGTGGCACGTCAGAGCTTGGATTAAAAGCAAAACTAAACTCAGTCGGAACTTTGTGTTCAATAACAGAACACTGATTGCTCGAGTAAACATCCAGTTCAGAAATTTAAAATAAAAGGAAGTGGGAGTCTGGAGAAACTGTGGAGCCTCACTGTGCAGCTGGAGAAGCACAAACAAGACCCCGGTGTCTTGGAATTAACTGTTTGAAAAGTCCCCGCTACTTCGGACTATAGGAAATAGGCAGGAGTGGGCTCTGTATTCTGTCTCCTCTTATCAGCATCTTCTGTTGCCCTAATGCAATTGCCAAGAACGGGCAAATTACTGAGGTTTGCTTTTGACACTTATGAGGCCACCTTCCCCTCCCCTGCTGAGTGTCACAGCGTCTGGCCCATCTTGATATCATGAGCCCCACCTTGTGCTAAAGACCTCAGCCAAACTGGGGTATGGTCTTGGATTGTGCACCTACTTTTGAAAAGTCTGCTATAGCGAAGCCCCAGAGAGGCCTTGTGCAGTCTCAGGATGGTGAGCAGGGCTCTTCTTCCCCATACAGCAGCCCTCATAAATGACAAAGTTGGTTTTCAAATGGTTTAAAGATTTAGTGTGTGTGCGTGTGTGTGTGTGTGTGTGTGTGTGTGTGTGTGTGTGTGTGTGGTGTAAGAGGTTACCTTCACACTCTGCCATGCGTGAAGGTAACCATAGAGGCCAAAAGAGGGTGTCTGCCCCCCTGAACCTGGAGTTACAGGTGGTGGTGGGCCACCCATCATGAGTGCTGAGCACAGAGCGCAGGTCCCTGAAAGAGCAGCAAGTGGTTTTACCTGCTGAGCCGTCTCTCCAACAACTTGTTTCTTAATTTTAAATATTCAATTTAGTCCTTTTTTCCAGACCGCAGAGTTTACTTAATTGCCCAAGCTAAATCTATTGGGCTGCATGCTCTCTGTGAACCATTCTAAACCTCTTGTTAATTGTCCACTGCTCCTAACAAAGTTTGGGGGCACCCAAACTGAGCAGCTGAAGACCACAAACACGAAGTCTCTCACAGAGCTCCGTAACCTGGCTGTGTCAGCTCAGAGCCTCTTTTGGAGTCTCTTCCCAGGGTGTGGTCCAGCTGGCATTGGGCTGTATTTATCCAAAAGGCCTGACAGAGGCAGAGGACCCACATCCAAGCTCTCTCCCATGGCCGTCAGCAGTGGTTTCACTTCCTTTTCATGTATCTTCTTAAAATGGGACTGCTGGCATGTGGCTTCTGCTAGAGTGAGTGGGCGGAGAGAGAAGAGCACGTATGGAAAATATGGTGTTACATGGTAACAGACAGGGGCCAAAGGCTCCTTTATAATCTGGGCAGTGATCTTATCACCCTGTCATACAGATCCAGCCTGGTGTAATGTGGGAAGGAATATAAAATGTGTGATGGCCAGGAAGCATGAGAATTTGAGGTTGTCTTGGAGGCTAGCTACTATACTGCCTGTTTACTCATCTCTAGAGTAGGGACAATAAAGATTGAGTCAATTATATCAAAGCATTTAGAATATCACTGGTATATAATAGGCACTAGATAATTTCTAGTGTCATTATCAATTTTATTTAATTGCTAAGTGAAATCATAGAGATGGCTTTTAAAAATCACATTGTCCTTCTAAGTCCATGCCCAACAACCCAATAAAAAGACTAAGAAAATAAACCTAGCATAATGGTGCAAACCTGTAATCTAAGCTTTATTTGGGAAGCTGAGTCAGCAGGATGGTAAGTTCGAGGCTGTCTTGGGGCTACGTAGTAAGATCCTTTGTCTCAAAACAAGAAAGAAACAAGTTTACATGTGATTAAGAACTATGTGCACCAATAAAACTCTAAAATTGTAATTAAAATATACTAGACTTCTATTTCTGGCTATGAGCTTGAATCATGCAATTAAAAACGATGTGGACAAATAAAACTCTAAAATTATAGTTAAAATACACTAGATTTCCATTTCTGGCTATGAGCTTGAAGCATACCCTTCCACTGAAAATAACTAGAAAAATAATATACACTTTTAAACTTATATTTATTTTTAAAAATTTGTCTTTTTGAGAGATGGTTTCTCTGTAGCCTCAGCTGTCCTGGAATTCACTATGTAGACCAGAAGGGGCTTGAATTCACAGAGATCTGCCTGCTTCTGCTTCCCCAGTGCTGGGATTAAAGGCGTGCACCACCAAGCCCTGATTAAAGTTATATTTAAAGGCTTCAGAGAAACATCAATCAGCGCAGACTTTATAGAGACCAAGATCTCTAGGACAGAGAACTTCTTTGGGCAAACCGGATACTCAGTACCACCACTTTCCCTTTCAAGGAAACTGCTACAGCACTTGGGTGGCTGGGGTGAAGAGACTGAGACTTAGCCTTGAGTCATCTCCGCACCTGACTGTGTTAAAGTAGTCTGCTTCTAAAATTGGCTTTGGAAAAAAAAAAAGTAGTCTGCCTCTACTCTGATTATCTGTCTAGTTGCCTGCTCTAATTGTGTGTCCGAAACCAAATTTCCAGAAAGAAGAAAACACTGATCAACGCCTCTATGATTTTTGTATACAATATCTGACATTCAATGAAGTTTATCAGATATCCAAGAAGTAGACAGAATAAGAGACTCGCTGAGTTATCAGATACATACTTGAAAATGAGTATTCTTGCCAGGTGTGGTGGCGCACGCCTTTAATCCCAGCACTCGGGAGGCAGAGGTAGGTGGATCTCTGTGGGTTCAAGGCCAGCCTGGTCTACAGAGTGAGCTCCAGGACACCTGGTACTAAAAGGGAGACCCTGTCTCAAAAATACCAAAAAAAGGGTAAAACTAAATAGAAAAAAAAAAAAAAGAAAATGAGTATACTTCTTTTGCTAAAACAGAATTAACAAATAAATTTGTGCAGCTATCTAAATTAATTTTAAGAAGTCAAAAATTCTGAAGATGGGAAATACGATGATTGTAGGGCTTATTAAGAATTCGGGCTGGAGAGATGGCCTAGCGGTTAAGAGCGCCGACCGCTCTTACAGAGGACCCGGGTTCGATCCCCAGCACCCACATGGCGGTCGAGAACCGTCTGAAACTCCAATTCCAGGAGAACTCCAGTTCCAGGGGAGTCCGACACCCTCTTCTGACCTCCGCGGCATTGCACAACACGGGTGCACAAACTTGCATGCAGACAGTACATTCATACACATACAGAAATAAATAAAATTAAAAAAAAAAAAGAATTCAATAAATAAGCAGGGCATGGTGGTGCATGCAGAGGCAGGTGGATCTTTGTGAGTTCAAGGCCAGCCTGTCTACAGAGTGAGTTCCAGGACAGCTGGGGTTACAGGGAGACCCTGTCTCAAAAAGATAAAAAAAAAAAAAAGAATTCAATAAATATAGTAAGCAAGAGATTAGACACAGCTGAAAAGAGGATTGATAGACTGGAAGGTTTGCATGTAGAATAATACTTGGAAAGGGGAAAGAACAGAGAGAATTCAATATGAAAAAAGATAAAGCTTGGGGTCTTGGGGTGATGGCTCAATGATTAAGAGACTTGCTGCCCTACAGAGAACCTGGACTCCTTTCCTGGCACCTGTATGACAATTTACAACTTACAATCATCCCTAACTCCAGTTCCAGGGGATCTGACATCCTCTTCTGGCTTCTGGGGGCACTGGGTATGAACATGTTGCACTTACCTACATGCAGGCAAAATGCTCAAATAAAATAAAAATAAATAAAATATTTAAAAATAAAAGAAGATAATGGCTTATAATTTTCCAGAACTGGAAAAGATATGAAGGGTGTTCAAGATATATTGATATAAGCAGAAAATCAAGCAGAATCATATGAAAAGTAAAAAATCATAAAATAAATACTAAAATCCCCAAATAAGAAAAAAATTAGGAATCATCTAGCGGCACAAGGACACATTCAACACAGCACTCGCAGCTGCCACTCACCCAAAGTCCATTTATTAAATTACACTCAAAAACAAATAAGGCTGCCTTTAAATACATTTGATCCTATGCGGCAAGGGGGCTTTTAATTAGCCTTGCTAAGACCCAAACCCACATCTGTGTATTCTGCATCAGGCACTCTGTAGTGTTTTGGGCAGCCTCCTGAAAGTCTCTGAACCCTCTGTCTCCACTTTCTCACCTGTCAGCTGTCTACCCTGCAGATTATTATAAAGACAAAACATGATAGCAACATGCTAAAGTGCTGCATGAACTGTGGTTCCTGCTTCAACAGGATGGAGTCCATTTCCTCTTCTTCAGGCAGCTTTCCCCGGCAGCACATCACCTCTGGGACCATCCACTGTGTTCCCCTTCCTCTTCTTGCTAGTCCTGCAGCTCTATACTAAGACCCTTTCTTCTAGCTACAGTGTTATGGCCCAGGACAAATTTTCATTTATCTTATTATTTCTGGGTGGTCCCCAAGTGCCAAATTCTGGGCTGAGTCCACGACCTCTCTACAAATCATCTTCATAGCCCTAGGGAGATGCATTCACTTTATTGTTGGGAAAAGGGGAGTAAAGGAAGATATACTGATTCAGCTAATTGGGATGTGGAAGAGCTCTGACTAGAATGTGTGACAATCAAACATCAACCACAGCCTTGGACCTCTAGGAGAAATCTATGTTTTCATACCCTCCTCTAGAGATGGAGGCTGAAAGCCACTCAGGGTGACCCAAACTCAGTACCTAGAGGGAGTGTCCAGGGCCAGCTGCCCTGACTGAGAAACTGCCTCAAACCTCAGAGCCAAAGGGTTTTGGAAATGAACCCATCTCCTCTCATCCCAAGAATCAAAACCTTGTCTCTTGTCTTATAGCTTGAGGTTAAAGGAAAAAACAACAAAACAAAACAAACAGCAAAAAAAACAGCCACAGGTAGTTAAGTGATTATAAACTGTAAAAATAAATCAGCCTGATATAATTGCTCTGAGGAAAGATGACCAACATATTTAAAATGTCCACACTGCCCCTCCCCCGCCTCCATTTGGCATCCTCTAATTACCTTCACATTTCATCTCCATCAGCAAGATGACCTGTATTTCCTTTGCGAAGTGCCGGGGAGGGGCCTGGCTGAGGAGCAGGCCCCTGGTGATAAATCAGGCTCGCCATTAGTAGTGAAGTGCTCATCTCGGCAGCGCTAAATGCAGGATTTATAAAGATGTCTCCGCCATCCAGCCCAATTGTGGACACCATAATAAATTCATGAGCGGGTGCCAAGGTAGCACACTTCATTATGTGCGAGGCTCCCGGCCATTAATCTAGCCAGGCAGCGGGCAGGATTCCTGGGGAAGGAAGACAAATTTATGCGGCCCAAACTTACTCATTCCATTATGGATTTAATCGGCCTTGGCTGCTGGCTGCAGAGGCGATGGGACCGTTTTTTTACACTTTGGATCAAGTGTTTGTAACTCCCTGTTGTGTCTTATTTCTCCTATAAGCGCACCCTAATTTTATCTTTCACCCCGGTCTCAGGAACATCTTCAAGAGCCCTTCATCCTGGCCACTTACTCCAGATAAAATATTTATACAATCAATTGCCTGGGAGCATTTCCCCTTAACTGTCCTATTAACATGGAAATGCTCACACGCAGAAGTGCTCAGGCCTGCCCACACTTAACCATTTACTTCCCCCCACAACGGAAGTTGGCGAAGGGCCTAGCAGGGGAAGCTCTTTCTTCATGGTTGTGTGGTTTGCGGTGGTCCTGTGTATGAGTGCGTTTGTGCATGGGTAGCCCACAGTCCCCTTCAAGGGTACATTCCCAGCGACCTCCCAGTGCCTCTCCCCTAAAGGTTCTTCCACCTCTCAATAATGCCACACTAGGGACCGAGACTTGCACCTTCGGGGAACATTCCAGATCTTCCTATAGCACTGAGGCTAGAGATGAATAAATAGGACTTAGAATGCACCCTGATGATCAGGGCTATTTTCAGCCTCCTCAAGCTCTGAAGTGCTCATTCAAGGTCTTCCATGACTCCCCAGATGCTCCTTGCTAAGCACACCATTGACAGTGTTCCACTATACCTCAGGAGATTTCCGAAGGCAGTAGTTGCGGCTTCATAGAATGAAGTCAGCATCACCCCTCACTCCAGCAGGCTGCGCTCAGGTGCATCATGACCTAACCTGACAGCACTGGGGATCTTCAACTTCACGATCCCTCAGAAGTCATTCAGGAAGGGCTCTGCTGGACAGTTTATCTCTGAGACACTTACTAGTTGGAGCTGGAGAAGCTGCTCCCAAGGTGGCTTGTCTACTCGCCCCCGGCACCCTGATGCCTGGAACACATGACCCTCACTGCATGCTTCCAGGTTTCAGGGGCCAGGAGGCTGCGCTCCCTTCACAGCAGTTTAGGGCTGCGTGGGAGTGAGTGTTCCAAGAACAGGAAGTACAACTTGCCTCACCTCAGAAACAGACACAGTGACACTTCTGTCATATCGGTCACACATCACAGAGCCCATGGAGGGTCCAGAGAAAAGAATATAGAATCCTGGCTTGTAGCCAGAGGAATGGCAGTGCGTGGCCATCTTCAGTCTGTTCCTCGTGTCCCACTCTACCTAAGGCAGTCCACTCATTCCCATAATAACCCCCGTCTCTCATAGGATAGATTCCTGGCAGATGCCTCTGGGGAGCTTGTCATCCTTGTCTGATTTCCTGGGAGGAGATCTTTGGTTCAAAATCAAGCTAAAATTTTCTTTAAAATTTAACATTAGGGGGCTGGAGAGATGGCTCAGCGGTTAAGAGTGCCGACTGCTCTTGCAGAGGACCCAGGTTTGAGTCCCAGTACCCACATGGCAGCTGAGAACCATCTTTAACTCCAGTTCCAGGGGAATCCGACACCCTCTTCTGACCTCTGTAGCATTGCATGACACGGGTGCACCAACCTACATGCAGACAGTACACTCATACACATAAAAAAAAATTACCAGTAAAAAATTTTTCTTCCCAAGACAATGTCCTGTTATATAGCACAAGCTGGTCTAGAACTCACTATATAGCCCAGGCTGGTCTGGTGTTAGTGATCTTCTTTCCTCAGACCTGAGTAATTGGATTATAGGTATACTTCACCATTCCCAGCTTAAACTTAAAAAAAAAAAAAAAAAACTAAAAAGAATAAAAAGTAAACTTTCCAATTTATAAGAAGAGAAAAAGGAAGGAAAATAATCCCTAGGGGTTTACATCAAAAGATCCAGGAATACATCTAAAACAAAACACATAAAATCCAATAGAAGTTGCAGGATAATTTTAAGAATCCACCCATATTTGCCAGTGACCCTTGAGGCCACAGGTGGGATGCTGGGTACAGAAATTACCCTTCCATCCATCCATCCTAGGTCCTAGAAATGCAGCTCTCAAGTTGTCAAGTCTTGCTTGTTGAATTTTGGTGCATTTCATAGTATATATCTTGATCATATTTGGACCCTCTCCATCTGCACCACCCACGGCACCCCACCGGGCTTCATGCATTCCATCATATATGTTGAGGCCTTTCAAGTCAAGTTTGCAACCTCAAATGTCTTCCCAGGCCACATTTATTTTATTATATTTTTATTGAATTTTTTTGATTTTCATATAATATTAGTCTGATGGTCGTTATATCCCCTCCCCATTTGCACATCCCCCATGAATTTCCCTCACCCAGTTAGGTACTCTTCAATATCTATATATATAATTTATGTCCTCATCCACTGGGCCCACCAAGATTCCCAACCCTGTAAGACACTGTCATTCCCCTCCCAGCAGCCATCAATTACCAAAAGTTCTTCAGGTTGGGCTGGGACTTTTCACCCGCTTCTTCATGTCCATCCTGGAATTTTGTCTGGTTTGAGCTTCTGTAGGACTGGTCCATGCTGTCGCCATTGCTGTGAGCTCATATGAGTAACTGACCAGCTGTCTGGAAGACTGTTTCCTTGTGGTCAGCCACTCCCTCTGGCTTTTACAATCTTTCCTCCTTCTCTTCTGCAGTGATCCTTGAGCCCTGGGAGGCAGAGGTTTGGAATAGGTGTCCCATTCCAGAATAAGCACTCTGCAGCCTCCACTTTCTCCAGGGAGGTATCTTGTGGGTTCATTACCAAGTCTACCCAAAAAGGTACAATGCTCCTTTCCAGACACTGCTGGGAAGGTCTCACTGGTGCTACTGCTGATTCCCATAGGGCTAGAGGCATACAGGCACTGGAATAGTCTTGGATCCCCCAATGAGTGTAGCAAAGATGGGATAAGGTCCATGCTTTCTTTATTGGGCTGCAGGAGGTCAGAAGTCTCCAGGACTGTGCTGCCTGAGAAGCTGCACTCCACAGAGCTGCAAGGAATGTGGGCTCTCTCTGCCTCTCCCCTTTCCCTCAAATCTCTTCCCTTCCTAGCTCTCTATCGCAAGTGACCCCCATAAAGGGCATCCAAATAAAATCACTTCTAGAGTCATCTATTCTCAAGTCTCACCAGAGACTCTTTTTGAGTAGAGGTCCATCCCTGAGATACCCCTCAGTCCTCTAAATAATACTGTGGGCCATCAGTTGCACTCAGACCCAGGCATCACCAAAATATATGATTTTAAATTATCCATTAAAAGAATCACAAGTGGCGGCTGGGTATAGGATTCAGTGAGTGAGGTCACCTGTTGAGTAAGCATGAGGGACTGAGTCAGCTTCCCAGCACCCACATAAAATCTGGGCATGGTTGTACCTGTAGCCCCAGTGCTGTGGGGAGCAGAAACAGATCACTGGGCCCTGCTCCCCACCAGCCTAGCTCCAGGTTCAGAAGAGAGACTCTGTTTCAAGGGAATAGGTGGAAAGTAGAGCAGGCTATCCCACATACTCTTTTGGCCTCTGCACATGCACACCATCCCCAACAGGTGTGTATTCCCCCATACACACACACACACCACACACCACACACACACACACACACACACACAAATAAATTAAGAAGAAAGAGAGAGGGGCTGGAGAGATTGTTTCATGGTTAAAAGCACTGGCTGCAGAGGACCCAAGTTCAATTCCCAGCACCCACATGGCAGCTAAAAACCACCCATAACTCCAATTCCAGGGAATCTGATGCCCTCTTCTGACCTCACAGGCATTGTGCAACACCAGTGCACTTACGTATGTGCAGGTAATATACTCATACACATAAGATAATAGTAATAAAATATTACAGAAAAAGACAGGTGTCAGGAAAAGCAAACTTTGCACACCACAAGACATCACATCTAAAGAAGATAAAGCAGAGAATGTAAAAAGTAATATAGAGAAAAACAAGACATTCAAACAAAGAGAAAGCAAATTACCATTGGAGCTTTAAATGGAAAATGAGGGTCATTTATTACAGGAAGTTTCTAGGTGTGCTGGATAGCTTTGGTGTCAACTTGACATATTTGGGTTGAGGGAGCTTCACTTGGTGAATTGGCTCCATTGAACTGGCTTGTCGCCATATCTTGATTGCTGAGTGATGTGGGAAGATCCAGCCCACTGTGGGAGGTGCCAGCTCTGGACAGGTTGTGCTGTGTCGTATAAGAAAGCAATCTAGCCGGGCGTGGTGGCACACGCCTTTAAGCCTAGCACTCGAGAGGCAGAGGCAGGCGGATCTTTGTGAGTTCAAGGCCAGCCTGGTCTACAGAGTGAGCTCCAGGACAGCTGGGGCTACAGGGAGACCCTGTCTTGAAAAGACAAAAAAAAAAAAAAAAAAAAAAACAAAAAGCGTCTAGTACAAGTCAGGGGAGCAAGGCAGTAAGCAGTGCTCCTCCCACAGCTTGTTTACTTCAGCTCCTGCCTCCAGGTTCTGCCCTGAATTCTACCTTGGGCTCCCTCAGTGAAAACCCAGGGAGAGTGAGCCAATAAGCCTTCCTCCTCAAGTTCGGTATTGGTCAGGGTGTTTTGTCACAGCTATTGAAAGCAAACTGGAACACCTGGTGATGATTGGATCTCAAACTATTTGAATACTTTGGAAAGATAAGGAGTTGCGGCAGAAGTGTGATTGTGGGATTTGCTTGTGGGCCCCACAGTACATCATGTGAACAGAAAATGTGAACAATAGTTACTGCAGCATGACTAATGATCTGCAGTAGAGCCAATGCTGTTTCCAATAGACACTGTTTCAAGTGTTAATAGAATATCTTCAAAGGCTTACCATGTACTATACTATCAAGAAGATCTTGATTAGGAAAAGGAATGTTTATAGCCAAATTCCCTGATAGAATAAAAAATAATTTCCAGAACTCCAAAGAAAATGATAGGAACTTAGAACATAAATAAGTAAAAATATTCCCACAAATAGTTACTTAGTCAAAAGGGAAATGAAAACCTCCATTTCAGATTGTTTAGAAAATAATAAAATGGAGACAAAACACTGCCTCGTCAGAGCTTGTGGACCTTGGCCAAAGCCATAGAAAAGAGAACATAAAGCAATAAACTGTTTTTTATTGAAAAAGAATACAAATAAATAAATTTAATATAATTTAAAAAAAAAAAAAAAAGAAAAATTAATAAATAAAAATAAAAAATGATTAAATAACAAAGAGAGACACAGCATAAACGTAAGATCTGGCTCCTTAAAGTTACAAGGAAACGAGTTTTCTCTGGAAAATCCAATAATAAAAAAGAAAACAAGGTGTGCTCAATAAAAGTAGAGAGGAGAGAGGGAGAGTGGAACGGTTTTAAAAAGATAATGACTCCTTTTAGGCAAAAAAATAAAAGTGAAGCAGAAAGGAATAATAACAGACTACATAAACAAGCAAGGCCTCTGCAGCTCCAGAACACTGAAAGTCAAAAGCATATCTGACCGTTTTGGAAAAATATTTTTAGCATCTGTGGTTGACGGCTCCAAATTAAGAATAACATGAACACCCAGCAGAAATAGGAAAAGAATATGAACAGTGCACAGAGAACAAGCACTGCGATGCCCCGTCCATGTAAGGAAAATGTTCTATCTCAGTAATAATGAAGAGCTGAGAACTCCAACAATGGAACATACACGAATTCATGCTAGGTCTGGCAAAGCAGGCAGGTTGACCTCCACGAACACTGCTATGGGTAACGTCTCAGGGGGAAAGCTTTGAAATAATGGGAGGCAGAGGCAGAGGCAGGTGGATCTTTGTGAGTTCAAGGCCACCTGGTCTACAGAGTGAGTTCCAGGGAGACCCTGTCTCAAAAAGACCAAAAAAAAAAAAAAAAAGGACAACAGCAACACGAACAACAAGAACAAAAGCCTGAAGCCTGAGAGTGTTTCTGCTGTTTTTCTTTAGATTTAAAAAGCAATTATTTTTTAAAATATTTTAATTAATTCTTTGATAATTTCACGGTGTATTTTGATCATCTTCAACCTCTCCCACCTCCCCCAGATCCACCCCCACTTCCTACCTACTTAACTTTGTGTCTTTTTTTCCCTAAAGTTTATAAAGTCCAGTTTGTGGTGTCCATATACTCTCAGGAGTGGGGCCTCCTCAAAGAGCATGGTTACTTTACCAAGGGTCACTTTAAGGAAAACTGAGTCACTAATTGTTCCTTGTGTAGGGTGGAGCTTCATGCCCGCCTCCTCTCCCCATGCTTGGATTTTTGTCTGGCTTGAAGTTGCAAGATCTTGTGCATACTGCCCCAACCTCAGTGAGTCCATGTAACTTCCCTGTTGTGTCCACAAAACAGTTTTGATGTGGTCACCCACCACCTCTAGCTATTAAAATCTTTCCACTTCCGTGCAATTATTCCTGAAGGGGTTTGAGGCAGATGTCCCATCTATGGCCAAGCACTCTGCAGTATTTTATTTCCTGCACATTGACCAGCTATGTGTCTCTGTGTTAATCACCATCTATTGTGAAAAGAAGCTTCTCTGCTGAAGGTTGAGATATGTACTCATCTGTAGGTAAAATGATACATCTTTAGGAACCGGTTCAATATTATTTCCATTTAACAACAATAGTAGGACCTCCTCCAGGGTCTATGACCTATCTAGCCACAGGTTCTAGGACTCAGTGGTGGTGCCAGATTTGGGTTTCTTGTGGAGTAGGTTGGAGTGTTTGGTTACTCCCATGATTCTCGTGCCACTATTACACCAGTGGACATGTTTTGTCAGGCTGGTCATAATTGTAGCTCACACTGTTCACAGCTGGGTAAGACTGATTATTACTTTTCTTCTCTGGTAGTGTGCATAGCATCTTCCAACATTATGAAAGCTGGCCAGTAGGGGTGAAGCTTCAAGGTCAGTACCAGCTTAATTTTTTCCATGTCTAGGCACTCAAGTATGTGGTATCTTCAGCAATGAGGTCTTGCTGCCGGAGAGTAACCAAGAGAAATACCAACAGCCAGTAACATTTTGGTGTGGTGGTTTAAATAAGAAATGTCCCCAATAGGCTCATGTATTTGAAATAACATTCTACATTCTACCTACAAAAGAATAAAACTGGATATCAACAGAAAATAGTAACTACAGAAAGTGTACAAATTCGTGGAAAACTCAACAAGCCTACTGAATGAAAATTGGGTCAATGGAAAAAACAAGAAGGAAAGTTTTTTAATTCCTAGAATTAAATGGAAATGAAAACTTAGCATACCCAAATCTATGGGACACAATGAAGGCATTCTCCTTCTTAAGAGGAAAGCTTATAGCACTAAACACCTATAGAAAAAAATTAGAGACATCTCATATTAATAACTTAATGAGGTACCCAAAGGCCTTGGAAAAACAAGAGTAAACAATGCCCAAAAACAGTAAGTGGGAAAAGATAATAAAAATTAGGGCTGAAATTACTGAAATAGAAATTAAAAATTTAATGAAGAGTTGGTTCTTTGTAAAGACTGACAAGATTGATAAACTTTTAGGCAAATAACAGTTCTATTTATAAAAACAGACACTGAAAAATAATCACATATGTAGATTTATGAGTTATATAGCTTTAAATTATCCACCAGAAAAACAAATACCTTCGTTGTCTAACTATGAGATAAATATTTTATGGTAATAATGCAAATACAATACTCATGTATGAAATTATCAAAAATGGGAAAATTATATTTAAAAAGGAAATAACTTTCAAAAATAAAAAAATCCCATGGCATATAGTTCATAATGCTTACCGTACCTAAAATCACACTGTTGAGAGCTAATAGGCTTAGTCTTTCATTAAGCAAAACATGGAGCTAGCCCAGTTGAAACATTAGACTGCAAAGTTATCAGGTACTTTAAAGACACATAATTTGTTTTATGTTTACAGTTTTGTTGTTCACATGTTCTAAGTGAACATGTACTTCTTTATGATCAGGTTAACAATTAGAGAGTACCTTTGAAAAGTTTAAGCAACAAAGTAGTCTGTCCTAAGAAAATATAATTGCTGAAAGTTGTCTTAAGACATTTCTGAAACTGTGAAATATTGCTTTTTAAAATGTCTAAAACTGCACGTACTTTTACCCTCTCAGGAGCCAACCACTTCTACCCTAACAAGCTTTCAAAGTAAAAAAAAAAAAGCCTCCTGTTTAATTTTATAGCATAGCAAAACACAGAAATCTATAGCCAATATCACTCTAAATGCAAACCTTTTCTAAATTTAAAAAGAGCTGATAAATTGAAACCAGCACTGTGTTAGAATACAACAAATTAAATATGGTTCCAAGTATTATTTAACTCAGAAGTTAAAGAATGTCTCATATTGGTAGTATCTATAAAGCAAAGTGATACATCAATAAATCAGAGGAAAAACCATGTAATCATTTTAGGAGATGCCAAAAGAGAATCTAATCAAATTCAATACCCACTTCTTACTAATCTGGGAAGAGCAGCCTGATTCTCTGCTGCACTGAATTCTTGTGTATGGTTAAAAAACATATGTTCTGGCTGCATGGACTGAGGACACGAACCCTTCTTTTCACTTACTTAGGGACAAACCTTAATCAGAATTATGCTGGAACTTTGAACCTCAATCAGAACTGAGGGGAGTAGGACAATATTTTGCAAATGGCATGATGCCCACTGTCTGTAAACTTTTGAGGATGAAGACTGGTGACTTAGAGAACAATGTCAATTAATTTTGAATTCTCTATTCCTTTCTACTATGTCGAAACCAAAAATAATTGCCATAAATAAGTATTATCTGTTTAATTATAAAGAAGGCTGAAACAAGATTGGGGCAGCCAGCACAGGTTTCTAACACATGCACACTTTAAAAAGTTAAAATAAAGGCTGGCGTCCCCGGAGGCGGCGGAGGGAGGCGGCGACGGCCCCGGCGGGGACGGCGACAGCCCGGGGGGCGGCGTGGACGCCCGCGGTGCCGGTTGGGGCATCACCGCGGGCCTCGACCCCGAAATGGCGCTGCTGGCGGAACACCTGCTTAAGCCGCTGCCCGCTGACCGGCAGATAGAGACCGGGCCCTTCCTGGAGGCGGTAGCCCACCTGCCGCCCTTCTTCGATTGCCTCGGGTCCCCAGTGTTCACACCTATCAAGGCAGACATAAGTGGTAACATCACGAAAATCAAGGCTGTGTACGACACCAACCCAACTAAGTTCAGGACCCTGCAGAACATCCTGGAGGTGGAGAAGGAGATGCATGGAGCAGAATGGCCCAAAGTGGGGGCCACACTGGCACTGCTGTGGCTGAAAAGGGGCCTGCGCTTCATCCAGGTGTTCCTGCAGAGCATCTGTGACGGAGAGCGGGATGAGAACCACCCCAACCTCATCCGTGTCAACGCCAATAAGGCCTATGAGATGGCCCTAAAGAAGTACCATGGCTGGCTTGTGCAGAAAATTTTCAAGGCAGCACTGTATGCGGCACCCTACAAGTCTGACTTCCTGAAGGCGCTGTCCAAGGGGCAGAATGTGACGGAGGAGGAGTGCCTGGAGAAGATCCGCCTCTTCCTGGTCAACTACACTGCCACCATCGACGCCATCTATGACATGTATACCAAGATGAATGCAGAGCTCGACTACACAGTGTAGCTGGCCCTGACATGTGGCCTTGAGTGGGAGCAAGCAATCCTGAGTCACTGTGAATCAAGCTGGGGTCCTCAGCTCAGCCCCCAGGCCAGCCTGGACCAGCAGGGGTAGCCTCAGCTTTTTAAAAGTCATTTTGGTTTTTTTTGCCTGTTCTACTGGAGCAATAAGCACCAACCCTCCTGCACACCTCTCCAGCTTTCCACCAGCACAGGCTGAGTGCATCTTCTTTCCAGTATGATAAAAACCAATTAACGTTGCTAACAAATCAAGTCCTAGGGTTTTTTGTCTTTACCTCCCCCACAGGGTTCTGGTTTAGTGGAGACAAACACCTCACCCTATGAGAAAGCCAGGTCCTTCTGGCAATCTCACCCAATGATGTCAGATATTTAAAGGACCATGAACAGTTTGATTGGAAGTTTTGCAGGGTCCCAGCTGTGGCATCTATTTCAAAAGCAAGCTGGCAGGAGGCCCCTGGCCAGCACAGCCAGTCCACAGCACTGGTCACACAAACCCTGTGCTCTCTGTCTTTGGCAGACAGGTTTTGTTTTGTTTTGTTTTGTTTTGCTTTGCTTTGTTTTTTAATAGCTGAAATGTACCAGTGAGCCTTTTAAAGCAACTGACCAGGCACATACAGGTCACCATCCATGACCGTACTGCGTCCTTGTACATAAGTATTTTCTTCAGGGACGGCTTTTCCATCCTAAGAAACTACCTGTTATGGGAATTCTCTCAAGGGGGCAGGGAGCCCTCTATCTGTGGAGACCCAAAAAACTGCCTTGTTGCCTTAACTGTCCTGCCACTAAAAAGAGCTATATTTTTAAAGTATTGGGGCAAAGAAACCCCAGAAGAAAACTGATGTGTTTTTAAAAAAAAAAAACCCAATGAGGAACAATTAGTGATTTTTTATGCAGAAACTAAATAATCCTTAATAAATAAATCTCTATTTTGAAAATCACAAAAAAAAAAAAAAAAAAAAAAAAAAAAAAAAAAAAAAGTTAAAATAAAAACAGATATCGTGACTAAGAAGATAAACTTTTAAAAACGTGTATTTTATTTTATGAATGTTTTGCCTGGATATATGTAAGTACACTGCATGCATGCAATACACACAGAGGCCAAAAGAGGGTGATGGAGCCCCTGAAACGGGAGCTACAGAGGATTGTTAGCTGTCATGCATGTGCTGGAAGCTGAACCCAGGTCCTCTGTAAGAGCAGTGAGTGCTCTTGACTGCTGAGCCATCTCTTCAGCCCCAAGAAGACAATTTTAACACATGAAATCCTTTTGGATGGAGTCATGTGACTGCTCAAGATTTGCTTCAGGACTTCAGGAGCACTAGGGTGTGTAAGGAAGTGTACCTAGAGAGTTTACACAGAACAAATCTGGTCATGTGCTGAAGCTTTTTAGAAATAGATGTGTATGTGAGAATTTATCATTACTATTGTTTATAAAGATTTAAGAATGAAAGATGATCCCTTTGTGGAAACCAGCTGTAAGTCATAGTTCCAAGCTAATGAGTGCCAAAATTATTTGGTTTACTTGATTTAGTCACAATATTATTTGTTTGGTATAATACAAAAGGTTTCAAATTAGAATATATAATTTGAATTTTATGAACTAAAGATTTTTGAAAAGGATCCAAAACAATAAGCTGAAAAATTATTAGAAATAAGTCAAATCCAGTAAGTAAGCTGAATTCAGAAAGAATGTACAAAATAGAAAACTTTCTTAGATAGCAGCCAAAACCAGTTAGAAAATAGGATTGAAACAATGATCTCAGACACAAATGAAAATATAGGTAAAATATGTAAGTGTTTATAATAAATACACAGAACTCTGTATAAAAGCATTTATCAGGTTTAACAAAGTACTATGTAAATGAAACAAATAAGAGGCCCTTTTTCTAAGTAGGAAGGTAGAATCCAAGCACATGTCAACTACATCTTAATTCAGTAGTGTATCTCATACAATTCAGACCAATCTGAGATTCATCAGGGAGTGATAGGAAAAGGAATACTTGCTTTGATGACTTAAAAAGTCTTGGGGCTGGAGAGATGGCCTAGCGGTTAAGAGCGCCTACTGCTCTTGCAGAGGACCCGGGTTCGATCCCCAGCACCCACATGGCAGCTGAGAACTGTCTTTAACTCCAGCTCCAGGGGAATCCGACGCCCCCTTCTGACCTCCACGGCATTGCACGACACGGGTGCACAAACCTGCATGCAGACAGTACATTCATACACATATAAAATTAAAAAAAAAAAATTAAAAAAAAAAAGTCTTCTAGATGGCTCGGCCACCATGTGGGTGCTGGGGATCGAACCCAGGTCCTCTGCAAGAGCAGTCGGCACTCTTAACCAGTTCCAGGGGAGTCCGACACCCTCTTCTGACCTCCGCGGCATTGCACGTCATGGGTGCACAGACTTGCATGCAGACAATACATTCATACACATACGGAAATAAAATAAAATTTAAAAAAGTCTTCTAGAAGAACATGTAAGCAAAATAATTTACAGTATATATTTAAGATTAGGAAGAAGCAACAAGGACTGATTTACTTGACCATGTGTTCAATTTAAACAAATGACTCATCCAAAAGATGGAGTAAAGAAATGAATAGAGACTTCACTAGGGAGGAAGTAAAGATGGATGAGAAACATCTTAAAAAGTGTTCAACATCATTAATAATTAAGGAAATGCAAATTAAAACCACTCTAAGATATCATCTCACTCCAATAAGACTGGCTAAGAACAAGAAAACAAAAGACACCAAATGTTGGAGAGGTTGTGGGGAAAAGGAAACACTCATCCACTGCTGGTGGGAATGTAAACTTGTACAACCACTATGGAAAGCAGTGTGGAGAACCCTTAAAAGACTCAAAATGAGCCTACCACCTGACTCAGCCATACCACTCCTGAGTTATATCCACAAGACTCATCCTTGTGCAAAGATAGATGCACATCTATGTTTATTGCAGCTCTCTTCACAATAGGGAAGAGCTGGAACCAACCCAAATGCCCTTCAACTGATGAGTGGATAACAAAAATGTGGTACATCTACACAATGTAGTTCTGTGCTGTGGTAAAGAAAGATGACATCATTAGGGCTGGAGAGATGGCCTAGCGGTTAAGAGCGCCGACCACTCTTACAGAGGACCCGGGTTCGATCCCCAGCAGCCACATGGCAGCCGAGAGCCGTCTGAAACTCCAATTCCAGGAGAACTCCAGTTCCAGGGGAATCCGAGACCCTCTTCTGACCTCCGCGGCATTGCACGACATGGGTGCACAGACTTGCATGCAGACAGTACATTCATACACATATAGAAATAAATAAAATTAATAAAAAAAATTAAAAAAAAAGAAAGATGACATCATGAACTTTGCAGGTAAATGGATGGAACTTGAACCCATTATGCTAAGTGAAGTAACACAGCCCCCCTCCAAATAAACAAATGGGGAATGGTTTCCCTCATTTGTGGTTGCTAGTACCAAATCCCCCAATTGAAAGGTAAGCTGAACAATGTTATTGTTATATTTCTTTCTCTCTGAAAGCAACTGTGATGTTATAATGTGAATCTCTTAATGAGCCCTAGAATTAACTTACCACTTACTTTCAGATATGGTAATTAATGTATGTGGGTGGAAGGTATATGTTTGTATTTAGAGTAACATAAAATTCAAGGGAAAAATGTGAACTCCCAAACTTATATCGGAGTTAACATTTATTCCTGGAGGACATAATTCTGGCACATATATGACATTTATATAGGCATATTTTGGAGCAATACAATTGGGAGGGAACCACAACAACATAAAGGCCGGGTCAAAGAAGAGACTGATATAGTTAAATTTTGCCCCAAACAATAAACCTTTGGCAGAGAAAACTTTAAAAAGACTGAGAGAAGGATGCAGGACATGTATGGCAGAATGCATGAACTGGGGTGGGGAGGGAGGAAGGGAAAGGGGAATATGTCTGAATTGAACTGAAAAATGATGTCTGAAATACACAAAACATCAATAAAAGTATTATATTTAAAAAAACAATAAAGTATGTCTCAGCACCTATTCAGTTTCGCTGCAGTAACAAACAACCCCAAATGTAAAGTATCTTACAAACAAATACTTTTATCTTTTGTCTGTTGTCTATCCATTTCAGGGGGCTCTGCTTCACTGTCTAGTTCTGGAGAGTTTCCCACTGAGAAGTAATGGTTGAATGGCTGTTTCCCAGAAAGCCTCATATCACACCTGCTCAGACTGCACTCACTAGAGTTGTCAGATGGCTCCAGACAATGTGAGCAGGCCAGATAACACCACAGAACTACAGTTGGTGGAAATGATCGGCTTCATTCCCAGAAGCAGGCTAAAAGCATTCGTTGCTAGAGATGCCTGCAGAAAGGGTGCAAGAGCAGACGTCCCACAAGCAAACCCTTTTCTGCCTAGGAGTACCAGAGGCCATGGGCTCATATCCGAGGGAGAAGCAGAGCCAGGTGATAAAACCACTGGAAAACTCGCTCCCTGATACATCTGGGATGCTAATTGTTGTTGAAAAACCGTACAAATGGGGCTGGAGAAGTGGCTCAGCAGTTAGAGCATGTGCTTCTCTGGCATAGGCTGCTCTTGCAAAGGACCCGAGTTTGGGCAGCTAATAACCATCTGTAACTCCAGGTTCAGGAGATCCGACACCCCCTCCGGCCTCTGTGCAGATTGGATGCATATACATGGAGGCAGAATACTCATAAAAGAAATGGTCTACTTTTAAGCCTATTTATATGATTAAAATGAAAACCTTTAATGTTTATATATGTAAATCATTCTTATATTTGTTTAAAAGATAACACATAGCATATATGGTTAATAAAAGATTAAAATATGAAGAAAATAATAGATAAATTTCAAAATAAAATAAAAGAAAGCATTTGGCCCAACCTTATAATTTTTAAATGTAAACATATACATACATACACATATACACACATACATATGAGTCAAACAATATAGACTGAGAAAATATTTATAACAGATATTCTAATCCTAACAAAGACTTGTATGTGTAAAGAGTTTATACAAAAAAAGCAGGTGAAAATTTAGAAAGGAAAAACAAGTGGGGCTGGAGAGATAGCCTAGTGGTTAAGAGCGCCGACTGCTCTTGCAGAGGACCCAGGTTCAATCCCCAGCACCCACATGGCGGCTAAGAACCGTCTGTAACTCCAATTCCAGGAGAACTCTAGTTCCAGGGGAATCCGAGACCCTCTTCTGACCTCCACGGCATTGCATGACACAGGTGCACAAACCTACATGCAGACAGTACATTCATACACATACAAAAATAAAATAAAAATTAAAAAAAAGAAAAAGTAAAAGTATAAATAGTTCTTATAAGAAAAATGCAAATATTTGCAATTATTTAGAAAGTTTGACTACAGTAGTAAAACATTTTAGAATGCCATCCTATTTGTATTTTTAAAGCAGCACTTTTTAAAATTTGACATTTTTGATGAAAATTTTGAGAAGCCACTTTTCATGTCTCTTCCTGATACAGAAATTAAATCTATCATTTTTCTGAAGAGAATCTAACAATACGTGTCAAAGAGCTAATAATCCTCATAATCTTTAAGCCGGTCATTATTTTACCTATAAAAATTAATGCCAGGGAAAGAATTACCCACGTGCAGGACAAATTATGTACAAATTATATATTGGGTAACACTAGCTGTCCTGGTTTGAATGAGAAATGCCTCCCCCCAAGTATTTGAATACTTGGCCCCAGCTGGCAGCACTGTTTAAGGTTTAGTGGGCATGGCCTTGCTGGAAGAAGCATGTCATGGGTGGGGGTGGCCTTAGAGAGTAGATAGCCTTGCCTACCTGCAAGTTGTCTATCTTTGCTTCGTGTGCCTGCCTGAAGATGTGGGCTCTCAGCTCTCTGCTCTGGCTGCCCCCTGCCTGTCCCCCTGACATAATGGTCTCTTATCTCTCTGGAACCATAAGCCAAATAAACTCTCCCTTCTGTAACTTGTTTGGGGCACAGTGTTTTAACCCAGCAACTGGGTTAAAAGGTACTGACACAATATCACTATTGATGCTTTTTTGACGCCAATTCTAAATATTTATATCTTTAAATATGTTTCTCTATGGGTAACTGGGGCTGAGAAAAATGGGAAAGAACAGAGACTACAAATATGACACTCAAGACTCCACTCTTCCTTTCTGTGTATGTGGTAGACATCACAAATCAATCCTAGCATTTGTCCTTACTGAGGTCTCTGAGCACAAACTCTCTGGAGAGCCAGAACCAGTTAATCACTTAGAATGCTGTTGTATTTGAATATTGAGAAAAGCCACCAAGAGTGATTCAAGAGAGAAGGACTCCCTCTCTCTATCTTCCACCAACGTGAGCAAGTTCACTTCCAATCTGAGCCTCAGAGCCCAACTCTACGGACTCAAGATTCCAGAAGACTGTACCATCTGTAGGCTATTCTGGCCAGTGACATGTCCTGTACCACAGCCACGTTTGTCTTGCATTTCCCAAAGCAGCTTGCAGCACACCCTTGCAGCCTCTGGGCATTCCTCAGAGCTGCTCCCTATCCTGGGCATTTGAGTTTCCTTCCCAGAAGTGGCATGACCATCATTGTGGACTAGCTACTTCTTTTTTGTGTGTGCTTTTATTGATGTTTTGTGTAGTTCAGACATCATTTTTCTTTTTTATATATATTTTTTAATTTTATTTATTTATTTTCTATGTGTATGAATGTACTGTCTGCATGCAAGTTTGTGCACCTGTGTTGTGCAATGCCTCAGAGGTCAGAAGAGGGTGTCGGATTCCCCTGGAACTGGAGTTCTCCTGAAATTGGAGTTACAGACAGTGGGTACTGGGGATCGAACCCAGGTCCTCTGCAAGAGCGGTCGGCGCTCTTAACCACTAGGCTATCTCTCCAGCCCCCAGACATCATTTTTCAATTCAGTTCAGGCATATTCCCTTTTCCCTTTCCCCCACCCCACCCCAGATCATGCATTCTGCCATAACTGTCCTGCATCTTTCTCTTAGTCATTTTTTAATGCTTAGAAATTCACGTTTTCCTCCATTAATTTTATATTACTCTAAAATATGGATACATACTCTCCACCCATATACAGTAATTACAGAGTCTGAAAATAAGTGGTGGGTGGATTCTAGAGCCCCTTGGGAGAGTTACATTATAACAACATAGTTGCTTTCAGATAAACAGAAATATAACAATAATATTGTTCAGCTTCTCTTTCATCTGGGGGGATTTGGTGTTAGGATCCACAAATGTGGGAAACCATTCGCCATTTGTTTTTCTGAGACTGTGTTACTTCACTTAGCATAATGGCTTCGAGCTCCATCCATTTACCTGCAAAGTTCATAATGTCATCTTTCTTTACCGCTGAATAGTACTTCATTATGTAGATGTACCACATTTTTGTCATCCACTCCTCTGTTGAGGGGCATTTGGATTGGTTCCAGCTCTTCGCTATTGTGAAGAGAGCTGCGATAAACATGGATGAGCATGTATCTTTGCGGTAGGATGAGCCTTGTGGGTATAGACCCAGGAGTGGTATGACTGGGTCAGGTGGTAGGTTCATTTTGAGTCTTTTAAGGTTTCTCCACACTGCTTTCCATACTTCTTCGATTTTTTGTTTTGTTTTGGGGTGGTTTTTTTGGTCTTTTTAAAACGGTATCCCTGTAGCCCCAGCTGTCCTGGAACTCACTCTGTAGACCAGGCTGGCCTTGAACTCACAGAGATCGGCCTCCCTCTGCCTCCCAAGTGCTAGGATTAAAGGCGTGCACCACCACACCCGGCACCATACTTCCTTGTAAGGGGATATGTCAGTGTAGCCTCCCTAAGTTCTGCCCTCTGCACCCCAGGAACACACCTCCCTGACCACCAAAACTACCGTAGGTATGGTCAAATGTGCTCTGGCATGTAAAGTGGCCTCCGGCTGAAGACTGTGGTTGTAGGCTCTTCCCCATTAGTCTCTTCCATTCTGAGAATTCTTGAAGATCACCATTCAGGGATGGTTGAGATCTGAGAACACAGGCTTCTTCTGTGGAGACAAGATCATGTCTAAACTGTAGCTCCTGACCATAGAGCCAATATCAACCTGTGCTGTCTATGGGACATAGAGCTCCACTGCCCGGAGTGGGGCAACTCCATAAAAGCACGTAAATCACCCTTCGACGTCGGCTGGGTGGGCACTTAGCATAATGGAATGATTGACAGGTGGATATTTATGCCCAGTTGACTAAGTGGGCAAATTAATCAGGTGGTGCAATGTAGAGAGAAGGCACTGGAAGGAATGAACAGGTTCCAGAACCACTGTGACCACCCCTGTGATTACCATGGAAGATTCTGGGAAATGTTCTTATAGGTCTCTCTGTTGAGGCATTTATTACAAGGCACAACAGAAGGTTCTCAGCCTTCCTAGCTCTTGCCTTCCTTGGGCACAGCAACTGGTTTACCCATCTCTGGGTAAGAAAACTGAAGGAGGGATGCCCAGCTGTAAAGCTTAGATGCCGACCATGGCCACCAAGTCTGGCTTTCTAACATGCCCAAAGCATTTAATTCTTTGAATTAAACAAAGAAAAAAATGCCCCCCACTTTTGTCAGAGCCAACATGATTTCTAACTTTCAGTTCATCATTTTGGGCTGAAGGGGATGTAACTCAATTAAAGACAGAAACATTAAATACACAGTAAAGCTGTCACACGGCGAGAATTTATAGTGGTATTGATTAACGCCATCAGTAAAGTATTTACCTTGATCAATAGAGAAAGGTGATTTAAATGTGGAGGTATCTCTTGCCTTCTGTCAGCCAATGCTTCTCTTAAAAGCATGCACTTTGGGTGATATACTCCTCAGTCTCCCCCTTTTGATTTTTTATCTCCTTAGCAAAGTTCATTACCATGGTTTATGTCATCCACTGACATAGCAGTTGATCCTTGGGTTGTCCCAAAAGAACATGGCTGTGGTGTTTGGAGTTCAACATGCTTTTTGGTTGTTGTTTAGCTTTTGATAGCTTTATAGCTTGGGTGGTCTTGAACCTGCAATCCTCCCACCTCTGTCTCCTGAGTACTGCAATTACAGGTATGTGCCACCCTGCTTGGCTAATTGAAATAATTTTTTTGTAGTTCTACGGGTCAAACCCATGACATTCTAGCCAAGCCTCTACCACTGGGCTGTACTCCGTGTAAGAACATCTGTAGTTCTTGGGAACCCTTCCCTGGGCAACTGACCAGGGCCTCATACCCCCCAATGAGGCGCCCAATGCTGCAGAAAAGGTGTGGTCCACATGAAGGTGCCAAAACTTTTGTTATCTTTGCAGCTTGGGAAACAGATATATATATTATTATAATAGTAATGATAATATTATATATCTATAGATATATAATCCAGGGCTGTATCAGAACCTCAAGTCAGAGGCCAGGGAAGGCCATTGGTTTCCTTAGAGTCCCGAGGGTGGTCCTTAACATCTGCTGATTGCAAACCAGAGCAGGATCCCCTAAATCAGCCCTGTTACTGTAGACATGTGTGAGGGGAAGAAGATCCCAGCCTAGCTTGGATGCCTAGAGCTCAAGCATCACATATGAGCTATGACAATGACAATCAAGGTGATAGATTAATTTTACTGACGGCCACAGTTCTCCACCCTCCCCTTTGCTCCAGGTTTCTCCAGAGCTACTCTTCCTGAGAGGCAGAATATACGGTTACCTATCCCTATGTGCTTTGTTTGGCCAGTAGAACAAGAAGAGGGGCTTGTGTAGCTGTCCTTGATCTTGACCTCTGCCTATCTTGACCTCTACTTATCTAACCCCCCTCCTATCACTGGGAGGAGTCCATTCCCAGCTTTGCCCACTGGGAGATACCTGAAGCCAGACTGCCCAGGTAAGGTGTCCAAGCCTAGCCCAGCCTACCTTCCAGATACAGTACAATGACTTCCAACTAATGGATACACTTTATGCAACAGTAGCCAGGTTTGTTATTATGTGTATGTGTGTGATTTAATCTCATGGTAGTTATAAAACATGGGACTATTATTATCCCCATTTTATAGATGAAATGGAGGTGCAGATGATTGAAGTCTGTATGAGCTCTGGGAACCTTGCATGAGTCTGTTGGGGCCAGTGGAGTGTAGAGGGCAAGGACAGGGCTGAAAGGGGGAAGCATGAGAAGAGAGAGCTGAGGACTAGTGTATTTTCTATATGTTTTAGTGTGGGGAGGAAAAGGCATAAATCTTGCTGTGATCCCCATTATGCCACAGTCTCAGAAAAGTATGCACCTCTGTACATAGTGCGTCTGTGGTAGCTGTGGATGATGCTTTTACTGCTACTGCTTTTAACCAGTAGGGACTGGAAAGGGCAGCTGGTGCAGAAAAGGCAGGCATACCTGTTTTCTCCCCTGTGGACAGGAATCCTTAAATTTTAGAGTCTAACTCCCCCCACCCCCAATGCCTGGAAACTTCTGGTCAACCACACATCACTGAGCTGTAGGAGTATTCAAGGCATTCAAGAGAAAGGGCTGTAACATGTTCCATGACAGTTGTGTAAATTAGGATTACCTGTGAGGTAACTTCTAGGTATTCAGGGAAGGGAAAAAGGGAAGACATCTTTGGCAAAATTCTTACTCTCCAAATTTAGCAAAGTCCCCTGTGCTATGGTGGTATTGGAGTCCCGTTCCCTGTTGGCACAGCTTTCCCTCAGGCTTTTTTTCTAAGTTTAATTTTATCTATTTTTCCTTATGTACATGGGAATGTACTTTTTCATTTGTATGTATACCATGTACCCATGTGCAGTTCCCACAGAGGCCAGAAGATGCTGTCTGGTCCTCTAAAACTGGAGTTAAGGTGGTTGTGGACTGCCTGACATGGATGCTGGGAGCTGAACTCAAGTCCTCTGCAAGAGCATCAAGTGCTCTTAATCATTGAGCCATCTGTCTAGCCCCCTCTTCAGGCCTTTCTCTGGCAGTCTCTGAACTCTCCAGGAGGGCTCCTCAATGTCTGGGTACAGTTAGGGACCCTCACATTACGTCTGGACTAATTACCTAGCTGTAGGCAGCTCCTATGGAGAAGAGAGGCCCGAACCCAAAAGTCCTGGATGGGAACCTGAGGTCCAGGAGTTGGAGCCAATTCTGTGTGGCAACCTTGGGCCACCCTAAGTTCTCATGGCTCCATCTCCTACCTACACAGTGGGGATGACAACCAGAACATTATACAAAGCCTAAGCTGTTCACACAAAGTGCTTTCTGTGCAATACTTGGCAGAGGGTGGGCTCTCTGCTTTGTGTTTAGTGATTTTCATCCTCCTCTCCATTCCTTTTTCCCTCTTCTTTCCCTGCACTGGGTAGGGCCTAGCCTACCTCTGGCAAACAGGAGTACCACCTTGGAGAAGTAAGTTCGGTTGGGATTTCAGACTGCTCCCTCCCAGGACTGGAGAGGGACTTAGACATTTCCCATCTTGCTGAGTATGATGAAATTTCAGTACTTGATAGGTGGAGCCAGGCCAGGATGGGTCACATAGGACCCTGCTTCAAAACGAAACAAAACAAAGCAAAAAAATAAAAAAAGGGAGGGCAGGGCTAAAGAGATGGCTCAATGGCTAAGAGCACTGGCTGCCTTTGCAGAGGACCCAGGTTAAATTCCAGGTGGCTAACAACTATCTATAACTACAGTTCCAGGGGATCAAATGCCCTCTTCTGGCCTCTGTAGGCATTGCATGCATGTAGTGCACTTACATATATACAGGCAAAACAGTCATACACATAAAAATATAAATTAATGAGTAAATAAAATAGAATAAACAAGAAGCCAGACTCTTCCCATCCTTAAATCCTAAGGGGGCCATACCTCCCACGTTCAGCCCCCTCGCCTGGCTTTCCCTAGCCTCTCTTAGGCCAGAGGGTCCTCCATCACTGCCAGGCCTCCTTCCAGGTCTTTCTGTTTCCTAAGTGGAGACTGTGGAACTGTCTTGATCTCTTTCCTTTTAAACCCATTTTATCTCCTTGAAATGCACCTTTCACATAGCCATGTGAGATCCCCCTGGGGAGTTGGAAAGTTAACATCACAAATAAACACCCTGGGGGTGAAGAGTTGGCTCAGTGGCTGTTTTTGCAGCACTGGCTATTTTGCAGCACTGGCTGTTGTTGCAGAGGACCCAGGTTTGTTTCCCAGCACCCACATGGTAGCTAACAACCATCTGTAACTCCAGTTCCAGGGGACCAGCAGCCCTCTTCTGACCTGTGAGGACATTGCATGACACAGGTGCACTTCCACACATGCAGGGAGTACACTCATACACATAAAATAAAATGAAAATAATTTTAAAAATAAAGAAACACCCTGAATTAATTGGAGGCAGGGAAGGATAAGGCAGAATTAAGGAACACTTGGAAGTGGATGCAGTTTTGTTACTGCCAAGTTTTTGTGGTAACTTCCCATGCAGTCACTCTATGAATCTCAGTGGTGACAAATTACATCTAAGCTGAAGTATTGCTGGGGCTGATGTGCTGACTGAATTAGAGGGCAGGTTTCCACCCTAACAGAGGGCCAGTTGTTGTACTAATGACAAAGGAATCCTACTATTCAACACAAATAGGTTAAAGCAGAGCTGCCTGACTCCAGCCCCTGTCTACACGGTGCATTGCTCTGGAAGCCCCGGCTGGCTCCTTGGGCTCAGGGCAAGCCTTGATCGGCCTGGGCAGCCGTGGGAACCCCAGACTCTGTGTCTGTGGCCGTGGCCAGTGCATTTGGAAGATGCTCTCTGTCTAGTTCTGTTCTGAGAGTGGCCCGCTGGTGCAGCACCACATGGGAGAAGGGGGAGGGTCTCCAGCCATGTCGTCTGGACCCGATTCACCCTTTCCCATCCACACAGCATTGGACCCCTGCTCAACAGTCATCTCAAACATGGGGCTGTGGAGGGATAGCCCTAACCAAAACAGACCAAGTCCTCTGGCTCTGTGAGGTTCACCTCCCTAGGCAAGGGGAGTACATGAAAAAGATGATTCCCATTCAGTGGGTGATACAGAGGGAAATGAAGATGTGGTGGGATGTGCAGCAAGAGGAGCCCATGGATGCCACTGTGGGCATGAGGAGATGATGCGCCTCGGATCTGAAAAATCCCCAAAGACACCTGTGTTAAAGGCGATGTCCTTGGAGCAGCAGTGTTGAGAGGTGGAGCACCTGTGAGCTGATTTGATTCTGAGGGCTCTGACCTCCTGAAGAGATGAATCCACTGATGGATTCCCAGCTTTGTGTAAAGCATCAATCCTTCTGTGCCTCCCGGTCACTATGAGGTGAGTGGCTTCGCTCCTTCTCCACTTCTCACTGTGATGTTCTGCCCTACCATAGGCCCCAAAGCGATGGAGTCGGTGAATGGAGGACCACACCCTCTGAAACCCTGAGCCAAAGTAAGCTTTTCTCCTGTAAGTTGATTTCTCTAGAACATTTTTATGATAGCAATGGAGAGCTGACTCACACAGACCCAGATGGCGGTGCTAGCAGATCTAGGAGAAGTGAATGGATACAACTTCTGTTTAGGTTGTTGTGTTTGCTAGATTTGGTGGTGGAAAGAGTAAGAGTGATGAGGGTGACTGGAATGTGCAGCCTGTACATACGGGTGATGGTACAATTGACCAAGGGGGTGAAGGAGGAAGAGGAATAAATCAAGGAGGGAGTCAGGATTCCCCACACAGGTCTGTCATTCCCTGGGATGTGAGGCTGGGATGGTGTTGCACTAGCACTCATGTGAGGCTGGGATGGTGTTGCACTAGCTCTCATGTGAGGCTGGGATGGTGTTGCACTAGCACTCATGTAAGGCTGGGATGGTGTTGCACTAGCACTCATGTGAGGCTGGGATGGTGTTGCACTAGCACTCACGCTGGTGGCCAAGGAAACCTGGGGCGTTGATGTGCAAGCAAAGGACACGTGGTGTGGGCAAAGGACACGTGGTGTGGGCAAAGGCAGCAGAGAGGTCACTCTGCAGAGAAGGGAAGGGTGGAGAAGACACTGAAAGAGCCCTGGAGAAGAGTGACACAGGCTCCCAGGGTCTGGCTGCTGTCCTGTGTAAGATGGCTTCCAGTTCTGACTCGAGTCACTCCACCCTTTGCTTTTTATTTTATTATTTTTTTTATTAATTTTATTTATTTCTGTATGTGTATGAATGTACTGTCTGCATGCAAGTCTGTGCACCCGTGTCGTGCAATGCCGCGGAGGTCAGAAGAGGGTCACGGATTCCCCTGGAACTGGAGTTCTCCTGGAATTGGAGTTTCAGACAGCTCTCGGCCGCCATGTGGGTGCTGGGGATCGAACCCGGGTCCTCTGCGAGAGCGTCGGCGCTCCTAACCGCTAGGCCATCTCTCCAGCCCCACCCTTTGCTTTTTAACTTTGTGGCATCCTCCCCCCAGCTGAGATATGCTGCCCCGCCCTCGGTTCTGGCTCTGCCTTGGCTGTTCAGGATGTTGGCATGACGTGGGGGTGTTTGCGCACACTTTAGCATTGCACACCTGCTGCTGCTCCTGGGCTTCTGCCATGAGAACATCCCCAGCTATCCTCCCAGAGGACCGGACGTGCAAACACAGCTGCGCCACCATGCGGCCCAGCAGGACCATTCTAGTTGATTTGCAACTGACCCTGAATGAGCAGTGGGCAGAGCTGACAGCAGAAGAAAGGCTGTGCTAACACAGCCTGAGTTCAATCACAAGCCCCACAGACTCACCAGCTTACAGCAGGAGGTTTTTATTTGATCAAGTATGTTCCAGATGATTTGTTACACAGCACTACTCTAGCAATAGATGACTGATACAGGTTCCATTAGAGGCTACTATGGTTTGGATGTGGTTTGTCCCTCATTTTCAAGTTTTGGAAGCTTGTTCGTTCGCAGTGTGACACTATGGAAGGGAGAAACCTTTAAGAGGCAAGGCCCTGTGAGAAGTCATCAGAGCTTGGGCTGTTCTCTCAGATTAGAATGCTTGGGTAAATTCTTTTGAGAACAAATAGTAATAAAACCCTGAGCCTGGCCCCTGAACCACACTGTCTATGTTCCTGTCTGGTGAGGAGATTGCTTCCTTGTATATACATTCCACCTTGGTGAAACCATCCTTCATGAGACCCTCACCAGAACGTAGCAGAAGCCTGCTCATGCTATGAGAACTATGAGCTGAATAAACCTTTCATTCATGAAGAAAATAGCCTCTAGTATTTTGTCACAGCCATGAAAAATGGACTAACACAGTAAGCCTTCACAGACTTCATATTAACTCTCTGTTTTTATTTTATTTTGTTTTGAGTTAAGTCTATAAACCAAGCAGTCCTTGCTTAAATCATTAGAGACCCTACAGAAATAAGAACCTGCATCACAACAGGCTGCATAAGCAGATAAAATAATAGCTGAGGCCAGGTGCTCACAGCTGCCTTCTATGTCTGTTTTGAAGAGCAAAGAACTTCCCTGGAGTTGGTAGGCAGAGCTTTCTAACTATGGCCCTTGAAAGAAAAGAAACATTTCCATGTTTTATGAACTTTCTCTTCTCTCTCATCATTCAAACAACAATAAATGTAAGGTATCAATTTATATTATGATCCTTTTACTACATTATAACCAGGTGCCAAGTGGTTAAAGATTTATGAAGAGATTTTATCACAGAGGTAATAATGAGGATTAATGGGAGGTAGGCAGAGCTGTTTGCAACTGAGGGATCCTTCAGCAAGGGAGCTCATGTCAGGGATCACACTGGTGGGAGCCCTTGAATGAATGGGAGGAAAGAGCCCAGCCTGGAACCAGGTGTGGCTGGGGTGGGGCTGGGGGGGTGAGAGGCAGCCATCCAGCCCTGATGCTAGAGGCTAGGGAGATGATTTGAGAAGCATCCCCTCAGGGGACTGAACATCACAGCTGTGGCTGCCATACGCCCCTCTGCTGAGGTTTTAGACGTCCTGGAGGTTCGTACCCAGTGTGCTCTTTCCTACGTTACTAGTGCTTTTAATTACTATTCTCTCGGATATTTCCCATTTTATAATCTTCAAAGATGCTTAGGACTCCTTGCTTTTGCTCAGAAAGGATCCAGAGTTGTATGTAGAGCTGTGGCTTGTGGAAAGTCATATCATAAACACCGGACACATCCTTGAGAGCCTATGTAACATCAGGTGCGTTGACCCACTGGGGTCCCACATGGGACCCAGGCAAGGCCCAGGCCTGTTCACGCATGTATCTGTGCTGAGTCGCAGACACCTCCATTCATATATGCAGTGAGAGGAAGGCACAGGTCCCAGTGCTGACAGTCAGGGGTGTGATGCATGAAGAGACACCATAATCAACTTTCAAACATGAGGCAGTTGTTCCTGTAGATGTTTTGTGAACAAATGCAGTAGACTGTTGGCAAAGGGTGTGAATGCTGCTTGTGACTCTCCTTAAAGTCCTTGAGCCAAGGCCTTGACTGCCTCAGGCTGTTTCCTCATGTGTAAAATGTGTGTGACAGTAGTGCTCTCCTTATGTTACCACCAGAACCTTAACTGAGGTGGTGCTGGTTCAGACATTGCACAGGTGTGACCCATCCCAAGAGTCCACTGACCATTTTCTAATCACCTGGGACTCTGGGATGATGGTGTGTGCTAAATAGGGCACACATCTGATTCTATGCTGCCCAAGGATTGCTTGGGTATTTGACTTTAGAACAGAAACCAGTGCTGAGGGCCGATATCACCCTTGGGGCCAGACTCCTCCATGTAAGGAAGCCTAGGTCATGTTTAGGGAAACCCTCTCCACTCGAACTCACAGATGCCTAATGCAGTACACTGATGCCTAATGCAGTACACTGATGCCTAATGCAGTACACTGATGCCTAATGGAGTACACTGGTGCCTAATACAGTACACTGGTGCCTAATGCAGGGCACTGGTGCCTAATGCAGGGCACTGATGCCTAATGCAGGACACTGATGCCTAATGCAGGACACTGATGCCTAATGCAGTACACTGGTGCCTAATGCAGTACACTGGTGCCTAATGCAGTACACTGATGCCTAATGCAGTACACTGATGCCTAATGCAGTACACTGATGCTCTCCATCCCCCGGTTGTAGCATCAGGTGTGATAAGTTAGCAAAAACAAAACAAAACAAAAAACCCATCTTAACCTCAGAAAGTGAGCCTGTGGGAGAGCAATGCCCCTGACCACCCAGGCTGGTTCTAATGTCCAATACTGAATGTCCTGGCCAGCTATAAGGCAGTGATTCCCAGAGCGTGGCCCCTGGCCAGCATCAGGTTCCCAGGCCCCACTCAGACACGTGGAGTGAGAAATTCTGAGAGTGGGGTCCTGGTGCTGTTGAACAGGCCCTGGAAAGTTACTAAGCTGAGGACTTATTTCTACCTATCTTTCATCCTAACTTGCTAAAGAGGCATCAAAAGACACTGTGTTTGGAGGTATCTTGCAGACGAGGAATGCCAGGCCAACAGAAGGGATTGTCACTCCTGAGGGATGACTGGCACTGACTGCCTGGTCATCCCAGTGAACGTCATCTATGTATAGCTAGAGGACATAATTCCACAGAACTAAGATGAGAACAGCACTCGTTTCCTATTCTAAATTCCCAAGCAAATCCTTGGCCTTCATAGAATCAGATTCTCACCCAGAGTCCCCCAGTTTGATTGTTCAGTGGGATGGCTAATTTTTCCTGGGCTGTCAGGGTTATGGGTTATATTTATCACTTGCTGCTATGGCTTGAACTTGAGATGTCCCTGAAGGTTTATGTTTTGAATGTTTGTTCCCCAACTGGTTATACTTTATTTTTTAAGATTTTTTTTTAATTTTATTTATTTTTGTATGTGTATGAATGTACTACTGTCTGCATGTAGGTTTGTGCACCCATGTCGTGCAATGCCTTGTCAGAAGAGGGTGTCGGATTCCCCTGGAACTGGAGTTCTCCTGGAATTGGAGTTACAGACGGTTCTTAGCCGCCATGTGGGTGCTGGGGATCGAACCCGGGGTCCTCTGCAAGAGCAGTTGGTGTTCTTAACTGCTAGGCTATCTTTCCAGCCCCTGGTGATGCTTTTTTGAGAGGCCTTAGAAACTTTAGGGGGTGGGGCTTGGCTGGCAGAAGCAGTTCAAGAGAGGCAGGACTAAAGTTAGGGCCTGGCCCTGAGTTCCAGCCCATTTCTCTGTTTCCAGGGCCTTCAAGGTGCCACTTGCACCTGCTTCCTTGACTGAGCTCCTTGGCTCACCTACCCCATCAGGATGGATTGACACATCTGAAACAGTGAACCAAAATGAATTTTCCCCCCTCTGAATCATGTCTGTCAGTTATTATGGTCATGAGGATCCAAAAGTAATGACACACTTGCAAGGACAAGTCAGGGAGAACTGTGTCATCCTGTGTCCTATAATTCAGGCTCAAACAATGTCAGAGGGAGTCAATTCTTAATTCTGTTTTTGTAGCTTGTCTCCATCCTCAGGCCTCTGACAGTCTGGGGCTCGTGTGTTCCCAGTCCCAGCTCAGAGAAAGAGAAACCGAGCCTCCTCCTAGGCCACTGGAACAAAAGCCCCAGGGCTCCCTCGGCTTGGCTTTGCCTGGCCAAACTCATGTCTTGGGCTTTGCCCCTTAACCAGCAGATCAGGAGGGATAAGAAGCACCAACAGGCTCGGCCTCCATCCTGGGCTCCTCTCCTGGGAGGCTGAGACACGGGTGCAAAGTAAGTTGGGGTGAGCGTCCCTGGAACAAGATTCCGGGCCTCAGGAAGAAGGTATAGGAGACGGCAAAAAGGAATTATGAAACACTCCCAGGGCCTGGTCCAGACCCTTCCCCGTGTGGGCCGAGGGCTATAGCCTGGGCTGATCACCAGAAGCTCCCAGTGGACAGGTCAGAGAGGGCCCAGGCTGCGCCACCACCAGATAGGAGTGGACACATTTCCTGCCTCTTCAGAAGGTGGCATCAGGCAGGAAAAACAGAGTCTGCTTTTTCTTCTGGCCCTGTCACCGTAATCCAGAAACAAACACAGCCTCAGATGCCCTTACCGGGCTTCCCACAGCCTCCATCAGCCCCTTATCTCCTCCTCTGGATTTCCTGCAGCGTTGCCGGAGTGTGCGAGTCAGATCGCATACATTTGCTTTTGAAAGGTCACGGTTCTTCCATGGCATTTTCCCAAGTATCAGACGTGTGAGCTGCTGGGGTTCACAAGATAATTTGAGGAGAGCACAGACACAGTGCTTTAACTTGTTTTTATTAGTTTGTGCCTGTTTAAGAATGTAATGGGGAAGAAACCACTGGTGTCACAGTGACAACTGAGTACTGTGCTGTCCAGGCTCTTCCTGTAGTGAGTCGCTCATCCTTGCAGTAGCTTTCGGCTTCCTTTCACAGATGAGGGGCATGGGCACAGAGAGGTCAAGTAGCTTGTTCAGGGCACACAGCTAATTAGTGATGGGACCAAGACTCCAGCCCAGGAGGTCTGGCTCCAGAACCCAATTCTTCATTGTAACATCAAACCTGTGACTGTAGATTATGGCAATGTATCAGGGGCCTTTTCCTAAATTAAGATATAACAAGTCAACTTGTGGGAAATAGTAAGTAGGCATCTTACAAGGTGGTGGAGAGATGAGTTGGGACGCTGAAGGGCTACAGGGTACATTAGTACTAAGCTGAATTTCACACATCTCCAGTGACCTTTTGGGGGAGCCCAGAGGCCTGAGGTGGGGTGTGACTCTGGATAGACGCTGCCACTTTTCAAGAAGATCATGTGGTCGTCGGTCGTCCCATTTCAAAGGGGTTTCCTCAGCTGCCACTCATCTTTATTAGACTTTTGAGAAATTTAAGAGAGAGGACTCTCTGGGAGAATGGATTAGGAAAAGCTGCCACTCAGGGGAAGGTGCCCCTGAGCCCATGTGTATGACTCTGCTACCAGAGCACGGGTGGGTCCAGCCTGTCTGAGCCCTCTTGCTGAGACTGTGTGTAGCAGAACTTCCTTGGGTTTTCACAGGACTGTGCTTGACCAAAGTTAAGAGCCTGGTTTTTGTGTCTTGCAGACATCATGGGATTCCCACAGAATCTACAGTGATGTTTGGAAGGGGTCCATGGCTGAAGGGTGCATGTATGGGATTGTGTCTGACCCCTTGTGACAGAAGACATTGTCTACTGCCTCTGGCCCACTTTGGGGGGGGGTGCACAGGGAACCAAGAAGATCCCAAAACCTACAGTAGGCTGTAAGATGTAAGGGCAAATAAACCTTTTCCTATACAATTCAGTTTGGGCCAGTGTTTTGTCACAGCAATAAAAATAAAACTGGAACAAGACCTGCACCAAGCTTGGTAAAGCATTGAGTTTATTGGGGTTCCTTACAGCATAGGCAACTCAAGGTAGATGTATCATCAGAAAGTCCAACTCAATGTGGGTGACTGCTCATGAAAGGTGGCCACAGGACCTTTCTGCCCAGCAGACAGTCCCATCTGAATCTCCTGTCCCCCACCAGTTGTTTGTACATTTTAACCTTGGATAGGGCTCTTATGAATCTTGTAACTCTCCTGAGCATCCTGATTTATTAGTTTCTTGAGTCTTGTGGGCCTCTTTCCTCCTTCCAGGAGGGAATGTTCAGTTTGAGGGAAACGGCCACACACACATGGAAGGAGAGTCTTCAGCAAACTGTGCTGGGATAACTGAATATCTGCAGGCAAAAGGATGAATTTATATTCTTTCTGTAATGGTTCATCTTCACTGTCAAGGTTACTGGGTTTAGAACAACCCAGGAGATGGGTGAGAAGGTCACTGGGTGTATGAGAAAGACCTACCCTGAGTGTGGGCAGCACCATCCCATCGGCTGGGGGCACACACAGAATGGAGGAGGTAAAGCAATGTCAGGAGAGCGTGGGTGTCACTCTCCATCTGCTTCATCACGCCTGGCTTACTGCGATGGACCAACCTCTCTAACACCAGGAGCAGAATAAGCCTTTCCCGTTCGCTCAGGTTTTCATCACAGGTACACAAACAGTAATCAATACACCTTCTTGACACCATAGGGGAACAAAACTAGCCCAAATGATCAGAACCCTAGAGGTAAGTACTAAAACAGCCCCCTTTTAGAAAAAAATATGATGAGATGAAATCCTTAGGATCTTGCATTCCGTGACCATTTCTTTCTTAGGGAGGCTCCCAAGTCACAAGCAAACAGGTGAGTTAAACACACCACAACTGAAAGCTTTTATGATGTAAACAATCTCATCCAGAAAATAAAAGCAGGACCCACAAGCTGTAAAATATTTGTGCAAGGTATTCAGCTGATAAAGGACTGCCATGTGGAATCTAGAACACTTGCTACTCCATGATAAAGACAACCCACCCTTCCAAATGGGTGAAGATTTGATTGCCATTTCTCCAAAGCAGATATGCAAATGGCCAATAAACACTTGAAAAGATGCTGCAAGTTTTCAGCCATTAGAGAAAGGTAGATGGAGACCACGGGAAACTCAATCCATCCTACCAGGAGTGTTATGATCAGAAAGATAGAAAATAACAAGGATGGGTAGAAATCAGAAACCCCGTAGGCTGTTAGTTAGAATGTAAACTGGGTAAAACCACTTTGAACCCCAGTTTGGCAGTTTCTCAAATGTTAAATACAGAGTTATCATATGACCCAGCCATTCTCCTTATAGGTGCATGCCTTGGGGAAATGAAAACATGTGTCCCCACAGAAGACTTGTGAGAGAATACTTCGCAGTAGCACTATTTAGAAAGCCAAAAGCATAAACAAGCCAGACATCCATCATCTAAAGAGAGAGTGGACACATGGGCAGTGTCCATACAATGGGGTGTTATTCCTTGGTAGAAAAAATAAGGATCTCTAATGAGCACTGCAGCAAAGATGAACTCGGAAATTGTTACAGTAAATGAGACAACAAGGGACCACATATTGTATGAATCTATTTGTTCAGAGTGTTTAAAATAGGCAAATCTCTAAGTACTGGGGAGCAGAGAGAACTAGACGTAACAAGGGACACGAGGCTCCTTTCTGAGTGATGATGGTGTCATAAATGGCTATATAGTCCTGTGAACATATTCAAACCACCAACTGGTATGCTTTAAAGAGGGGAATTTTATGGCCAATGAATTATCTCTCAAAGCTATCTTAATGATTTCAGAGAACTGTACATTTAAAAATTAGTCAGATGGTAAATCTTATATCTTTTATCATGCTAAAACGCCTTGAGAAATTCACACGCAGTTCCTCTTGCTAACCCTTCCAAAGAACAGAGCTTGCAAAGGAAATGCATATTACCTCGGCAGTGGGAAGCCTAACGGATACCACCTGACCCAGGTGGTAAAGGATGGCATTGCTAGTGGAACTCTATGCTGATGTTCTACACCCCCCAACATGGGGAGATGCAAAGGACATCAGCACCTTCTGTGATGTCTTCTCCCAACCCATAACTTCTGGCTAAACACGGGAGACCAGGGACTGGAGAGATACCTCAGTGGTTAAGAGCACTGGCTCTTCTTGCAGAGAACCCACGAAGAGGCTAACAATCATTCATAAGTCCAGTTTCCAGGTGATCCAATGCCCTCTTCCGCCCTCTGCAGGTATTGCACAACACAGGTGCACTTGCCTGTAGGCAATGCACTCGTTCACATAAAATAAAAAATAGTTTAAAATAAAATATTTAAAAATAAATAAATAGCCAAACATGGGAGACCATCCCAAAGTCAGGAACATTCTGCAAAATCCTCAAAACCACCAAGGTCATGCCAAGCAAGAAAATCCTGAAGAACTGCCACAGACTTCAGGAGACAGAAGAGACAGGTAGGTGATGGACCACAGAATCCTGCATCCACCCCAGCAGGAAAGCAGTGATGTTCTGTTAGCCTGGACATTAATTAACAATAATGGACTAATTCAGGTTTTCCAGATGTAGCAGTGCCCTCTGGTTCTGTAAGATACAGGCTCCAGGAGATGGTAAATAAAGGTATGGGACTCCCTCAATCTTTGTAGCTTTTCTATAACTCTAAGACTATTCTGAAATAAACTGTTTTTAAATGAAGGGAAAGGAGTAACTTTATGAAACTTCTCTATGCTTAGGTCATAGTTTAAGATATAAAGTATATAGTGTATGTGTGTACTTAGAATACACAAATGAATAATCATTATTCTTTTAATAACATACAGGGCAAGCAGGCTGTGTTTGGGCTCCGGGCAGAACCATGAGTTAGTTCTGTCCTTGGTCATGATTTATCAGCATCGTTGGTCTTGGCAGACTACACACATGGAGGCCAGAGAAGAGGCTCGGGTGTCCTGCTGTGTCACTCTCTACTTCATTCCTCTGAGTCAGGGTCTCTCACTGAACCTGGAGCAAGGCTGTTGGGGGGCAAGGCCCAAAGATCCTTCTATCTCTGTCCCTCACAGTGCTGGGGTTAGAGGTATGCATGCTGCCATGTCTAGCTTTTTACATGGGTGCTGGGATTTGAACTCAGGTCCTCGTGCTTTCAGAGCCAGCACTCTTACCCACTGAGCCACCTTCCCAGTCTCTATCTTTTTTCCTTTCTAGTCAGGATTGTTTAATCCAGACTGGCCTCAAACTCATAGTAATCCTGCCTCAGCTTCCTGAGTACTGGGGTAGCAGACATGAATTATTATGCCTGTCTCTTTTACTTTTAAAACATAACACTGTGAATTGAAAGTCCAGCTATTCCAGGATGCATAGACCAAGTGTCTTCTAATTCCTTCGCAATCCTCCATGCTGGGTATTTTCAGTTTTCCCAGGGATAGAACTCTTTTTTTTTTTAATTTTTTTGATTAATTTTATTTATTTCTGTATGTGTATGAATGTACTGTCTGCATGCAAGTCTGTGCACCCGTGTCGTGCAATGCCGCAGAGGTCAGAAGAGGGTGTCGGATTCCCCTGGAACTGGAGTTCTCCTGGAATTGGAGTTTCAGACGGCTCTCAGCCGCCATGTGGCTGCTGGGGATCGAACCCGGGTCCTCTGCAAGAGCGGATGGTGCTCTTAACCGCTAGGCCATCTCTCCAGCCCCCAGGGATAGAACTCTTATTTCATGGTCAGGGAAATATATCACAGCAAGTTTTCACTTCATAGTCCTTCATGACAGGCCTAAGCAGGAACTTTGTTGGGGCATGTACCTAGAAGCTGAAGGCCAAGGCCTTGGAGTATGTGTATCAAGTAAATTGGCCAAATATTGCTATATTGGTTTCAGAATTACCACCGGGCAGGCTGGTGTTCTCCTGCCCAGCCTCACTCTATCACATTCTCCATGATTAGTGACTTGATACATATGCCAGCCCGGATTTGTGAAAGGCCAGGGGTAAAGGAGGCAGCAGCAGCCTGTGGTTGGCCAGGATATGCTGCCGAGCACTCCCTCTGCACTGAGTACGGCTCTGAGCACTGTGTAGCTTTGTGCATGGGAAGTGGTCTGTTTCCTTTTATCAACATCCTTTTTTGGCAAGTATTGTTATTTTCTTCTCACCAATGAGGGAATGGAGACTACATGGGATCCCTGAGCCATACTCCTATTTGGTTAATTAAAATATGAACCATACTCAGGATGGTATTAGTAACTCAGATTTTCCTGAATCCAATTAGAGCATTTCTTCTGCCCCTGACTCCCTGAGGGTCAGCTGCTGGATCCTGGAGTGGGCAGAGGTTGTCCGAGAACCTGCTAAACACGAGTCTCCTGCCTACAGCAGGTTTACAGCACTAGGCAGTGCAGTGTAGGGAAAGGTTGCCTGCCTGGGAAAACTAATCAATAGTGCTTCATTGGGGGGCGCCAATTGCTGTACCAGTGGGGCTTATCCCAGACAGCCAGCAACAGGATGTCTTTTCCTCCTGCTTATTTTCCTGTCCCATGGAAGAAGTCGGTTCCCATTTTTTATCTCTGGGTTCCCACAAGCCACCTCGCTGGGGAGGGCATTGTGACAAAGAGCAGGTTCAAGTTATCTCAGTTGGCCTCTGAGGGTGGGGCCAGGCTACCCTGGAGGCAGCTGCTGTTGGAATATATATAAATATTTATATAAATATATTTATATATAAATAAATATATAAAATATAAAATATAAAAATACATTTATATATAAATATATATTTTTATATATATTTATATATAATATATATAATACATATATAAATATATATATATTCCAAATCCATGGGCTTCTTGGCAGAGACCTCAGGCCTGACCTTCCTTCCTCCCCTCATCCCCATTTTTCCTCCACATTTGAGAAATTAATTTCCCACTGTGCTCCTGAGTGTCCCCCAGCAGACAGAGGGATACCAGGTGACTGGTCCCAATCCAGACAGCTGAAGTACCAGTTTTTCAGCAGAGACAGCCCCCCCCCCAGGGCCTGGCCTGCTCACTGAGGCCCATTGTCACCAGAAAGCACTTTATCAGCACATTATCATTCCCCATTTTCTCCTTCCAAGGAGATAAATTACCTGGGCAAACAGGGTTCAACTCCAGAGTGATCCAGTGAACACTGGAAGCCCTTGAAGCCCTTGAGGTAGGAATGGTTTGTGAAACCCACCTCCTGCCCAGTCATTGAGCTTCCCGCCAAGAAAGCCCAGGCCACACAGGTTGGGGCCTTTACTCCCACCTGAGTGCACAATACCAGCTGAAGGGAATTTGTTTTTAAAGTATCTTTTGCAGTCTCCCAGGTACATCACTCATCAATTTCTGGAGCTCGTTGTGGCCGGTGGTGTGGATCCTGGGATGCGTTGGGGCTGCTTTCTCTACCTTGCAGTTGGAGTAGTATAGGCACCATGGATGCAGCTGTCTGGTGATGTCACAGACTCTCACTGACCTTCGCCAGGGTCTCCTGGTAGCTTCTGGAGCAGGGGTCCAGTCTTCCTGTTTGCAGGTTATATAGGATGGCACTGCAGATTTGCAGGCAGGGATCAGAACTGTAAAGAACGTCCCAGCCCCGTGAATAGGCAGGACATATGGTCTCTGAGGGTTTAAGAAAGACAGAGATGTCTCAGGCTTGGAGTGGAGTCTCTCATACCTCCCTGGAGCTGTACACACAAAGCCCAGTTCTCCCCTGCAGGAGAATAAGAGAGCAAGAGCATTTATTCTAAGCCAAATATGAGTGACCCTAGTGCAGGAACATGGATTCAGGTTGCCCCAAATAACATGTTCCAACATGGAAGGGGTTACACAAACTATAGGCACATGACAAAAGAAAGTCATCAATCAAGGCCCTTACCACATATGTTGATGAGGGCTGTGCGCAGAAAAGACATGGTGAGATGGGGAAGTCTCTAGTATGGCTCTCTGCGATCTAATGACATTCTTACCTTTGGGGTTGGTGGCAGTGGTTGGCTAAGTTAATACATTCCAAGGGCTTTACCTGCTCGTTGAAAGGGTGTTAGGTCAGAGAAGTGGGCTCTGAAGAGGGCTAAAGATAGCCCAAGGTTGCCGGGCGTGGTGGTGCACGCCTTTAATCCCAGCACTCGGGAGGCAGAGATAGGTGGATCTCTGTGGGTTCAAGGCCAGCCTGGTCTACAGAGTGAGTTCCAGGGCAGCCGGGGCTACAGGGAGACCCTGTCTCAAAAAGACCGAGAAAAAAAAAAAAGATAGCCCAAGGTCATTTGGCTTTGCATCTGCAACATTCTAACTCACACAATTCCCCAATTAGGAAGTTTTCATCTGTCAGTCTGCCTTATAGAATCTTCCACATCAGGCCATTTTTCCTGGGAATTTTGGTTTACAGAGCTCTGCCTTAATTGAGGTGTTTGTTGGCTGGCGCTGGCCTGCACTGTGTGATAATTGCCCTAAAGCCTTCTCTTTTTTATTTAGATCATCGGCTTACTCTCTGTCTTCTCCCAGTGGGAAAACACTTTCCGCCTCCTTCCCAGCTATCCTTGAGGAGCTTGGTAGGTAGCTGTAGAATCATGCCTCCTCTCTCCGTGCCAGCCCACCATGCCCCAGTCACCCTTTAGCCAACTACACACACACACACACACACACACACACACACACACACAATACATATATATTTAGCTCTTTTAATCTTTTTTCTCATAAGGTTCTAATTTTACATTTTCCAGGGTATTTTAGATTTGGCAGAATAGCCTTCATCTGTGAAGAGTGGAACTTAATTATCAAAAGCTGAGCAGGAGTGAACCATCCATCACCCATGACACATCCTTGCCTGTGTTCATTTGAAAAACATTCGTGTATGTGTGTGTGTGTGTGTGTGTGTGTGTGTGTGTGTGTGTGTTGCTTAGAGGGAGGAAAAAAGAGATGTCAGAGAAAGAAAAGGGAGGGGAAAAAAGGAAGAGAGAAAAAGAGAAATGAAAGAAAGAAAAATATACACTCTGACAGTCCCAGGGGGAAACCATGTAACATCAAAACAGCACAACGTGGGATGAGGCCCCGGATGTTCGCTTGGCTCTCCCTCTCGCCTTTCTCTTCTCCTTTTCAAAAGTTTTTGTTTGAAATTGGATCTCAGATGTTTCTAGCATGTGGAAGTCACTGGTGTAAAACACCTCCTAAGGTGAACACCATCTATGTGACCAGGTTTGCTTTGCAATTAGGGCCCAGTCAGGGAAGTCGCCCAACTGCCATCTTCCAGTGCTTTCCTTAAGAGCCAGGGTTTTTTAACAGCCAGATAAGTGCTCACAGAGGCCCAGCCCAGCTGCACAGTGACACCCGGTGGCTATGCCCAGAAATAACCCCCCAGGGAGGCTACCCCAGGCTTGACTGAAACAAGACCTATTCCTCTGGGATGGCAGGGTGTGCCCAGTATTAACTGGCCCCCAAAGCCCCAGGAGCTGTGTGCAAAGGGGCAAGTCTGAGGCTGGCCCTTCATGAATACATTTAAGTGAGATACAGCTGTCAAGGTGCCTTTTGAGGCCCTGCCTCTGTGGCCCAGTGGTGGCCCCCCTCTGAGTTTGTCCAGCTCTCTTCACACTGATGACAGGTCCAGCCAGTTACCCAGTGGGTCCCACATACCCATTACCAGTGATTTGGAATATTTCTTCTTGGAGGGGAAAAAGATGTTTTTTGTTTGTTGGTTTGTGTTCGGCCATTACTCAGGAAACAATACATGCTTCAGATGGAGATGGAGTCTGCAGTCGCTCCCCAGCCTGTCCACCACTACCTTCCCCACTAAATGGGGTTGAAGCAACAGTACTGGGTGTGCTCTCTCCACAGGAGACACCGTGAGTACTTGGCAGTGTCGGTCTGTGTCTTCTGGAAAAGTAACTTCTAGTTATTGCAGGCTTCCTTACAACATAAACTTCTAAGTCACTTTGCCTAAGTTAATTTTTTTCTTTTTTTTTTTTTTTTGGCCTAATGTACATGATCAGAAAAACCTTGTCTTGTGGCCAGTTAAGGCCCATAGAAGGCCTTCATGGTAGATTGTTTGCACGGTGAGCCATGGGGTCCAGAGTTGTACCCAATGCCAGGGGAAGAACAAGAGTTGATCATCTCCAGTGAGTCTAATGCAATGGACACTAACAACTCTGAAAGACTCAGTTTGGTGCCAATGGCCCCAAAAGAAAATTCCCAACAGCAGTAGCCTCACACCCCGGAGGGAAGCCACTGTCTCAAGGGGAACACAGCTGCAGCATCGCTGACAGTGTTCATAGGACAAGGATCAAAACACCACATTTACTGGGCACTTGCTTTCTGCCAGCAGCTACCGAAATGCTTCACATTAATTCGCTCAGCTGAATTCTCACAATAACCACAGCAAACCATGCTGCTATTCTTGCTGCTGGGCAGATTAGGAAACTGAAGCACAGAGAAGCTGGCTTAGTGGAAGATCACTAGCTCCTGAGAAGCAGAGGTAGGCCTCTAATCAATGGGACCCAGAGGCTGACCACCTGCATCACAGAAATGCTATCAAGGTCTTTGATTAGATTCCTTTTGAGTTTTTAGTTGGTTGTTTGCTTTGGCAGTGCTGGGGTAGAACCCAGGCCTTTGTGCTTATTACCCAAGTGTTCTACCACTGAGCCACTTCCCTGGCCCAACAATGCCATTTGAATTGACAGATTCATTACATGTTTCAATAATAAATAAAGCGTACAGATTCTTATCTGTAGTTTGTAAGGGCATGGTGGCTTTCATCCACTGCAGACGGGCTGAAACACAAGAAGGTGTGGATTGATCCATCTTCAGGGCTCCAGGAGCAGGCTGTGGACCCTGAGGCCCTAGGCTGGACAGTGCACTTCTCTGCATATCAGGCACCAGGTGCTGGCCATAGCAGTATCCACAGGCTGAGACCTTCACCTCCACAGCACATACTCAGACCCCTGCCTGCTCCCCAGGCTTTCAGAGTCAGCCTAGATACTCAGGCCCCCTCTTCCTGGAGGTATTTGGATATAATAGAAAAGAATAAGTCAGTGACATGATTCGGATACAGGCCTTAGAGCAGCCTGGGCAGGGGAAGCAGGTGATTATATTCATGCTACCTTCATCAGGAGGATACATCCTGGGGGTCAGTTTGGGAGGGACCTTGCAGTCTGGTCCTGAATACAAAGACTTTGTCACCCATTATTCACCCATATGCACTGTCTGCCTCCGTGTGACTCCCCCCCCCCATGGTGATACTCACCTATGTGGTGGATTGCCCCACAGTTCTAGACCACAGGCCAGATCTCATCTCCCGCCCCAAAGCTGCCAGCATTCCTCAGGCTTGCAAAACCAAGGCCTAGCTCTCAGACCTGTTGCTAGCTTTTCATGCCTTCCTTTCCAGTGCCGTCCAAGTTCTCTATACTCCAACCAAGGCTAGCACAAGTTGCTTTGCTTGCGGCTGTCACATTGCACAACTCCACCAGACTTATCCATTAGAATTGCTCAGTGTACAACCTGTATAACCACCCCCGATCAGCCAGGTCATATATCCTAGTACATATGTTTCCCTCCATCTAAAGCAGGATTTCTCAACAGCAGCACTATTGGCACATTGTTAGCAAAGGTTCTATGCATCGTAGGAAGTTTAGCCATTTCCATTTTACCACCTCTCCCCACCCCAGTTGCAACAACCAAAAGTGTTTCTAGGCATAGTCACTTCTTGTTGAGAGCCACCCCTTGAAGCTTCACCTTCAAAGCCAGGTCTACCACTGCTTCAATGGAATGCTGAACCTTTTCTAATTCAAAACCTTCCAATTCCACAGAAGGTAATCACTTTGGGGCATGCTTTTCAACCCCATGTCTAGAATAAAACTGAAACTTGAGATGCCTTCACCCAGTGACTGAGTGTGTGCATGCATGACAGGAAAGCAAGTTCCAGACATGATTTGTGACAGCATGGGTTCCTGTCATCTCCAAGGACAGCCACTTAGGCACCTAGTCCTGCACCAGCAGCCCCCATGCCTGTATGCACACTCCGTTTGCTTGCTGCTGGAACAGAGTTAGTCCATTAACTCAGGCTAGGGGAAAAGTTCTAGAAGTTTGGTGAAATTGTGCAGTAAAGTATTGTTAAGTGCTCTGGCTTGTCAAGACTGGCAATGGTTTGAGTTGAAAGTCAGAAGGCTGTCTGAAGCAAGACGAGTGCTCAGCGGATGGACCGGGCAGCTGGCTTCCATTTAGGGGAGTCAGGGAAGGACTCTGGAGTCTGTGATGTAAATGAAGAACAGAGACCCCACAATTTAACTGTCATCAGTGGAAGTGCTCCAACGGCATGGCCAGGGCTTGGGCCTCGGCTCCATCTGGGCAGCTGTAGGAAGATGAAAGGACCAGGTCAGTTCCTGGAATGACCCTACCAGTGGGCAAGGACGGGCTGACGGTGAGCTGCTATGGGGCACAAGGAGGGGCCACTCCACTGTCTCTTCTGACAGATCCGAAGGAGACGTGGGCTCCTCTCCATTGCAGTGGGCTTTGGGACTATTGGGCCAATGAGTTGCCCTCCTCTGTCACCTCCCTCTACCTAGGTCTCTCAAGGCCCCTCTTCTCTCTGCAGACATGCCTCCAATCCTCCTTTGGACTCCCTTGTTGTCCCCTCTCCTGTCTGTCATCTTCTCCCTGTGTATCGCTCTTCCTCTACATCTCTCCATTGTCTCTTCCTCTCCCATGTTCTCTTTATTCTCTCTGTCTCCTGTTTCTTTATCTGCCTTCTTAGTCTGCTGTTTTGTTACCTGTGTGTGCATTAAATGTGAGGTAATTGTGTTTGTGTGTATAGGTGTATGTGTATGTATGTGTGTCTAGGTGTGTGCATTATGTGTAGGTATATATGTGTTTATGTACATATATGTGTGTAGGTATGTGTAGATGTATGTGTGTATGTTTGTTGTGTGTATTTGTGTGCATATATATGTGTATGCATGTGTATGTCCCTTCAGTCTGTCTGTCTTTCTCACTCAGACAATCCACCTAACACTATTTCCCCAGAGAGTCCCAAGGGCCCCCAAGGTCCAGTAGCATGTGAGATTGAAACCCCAGCTCTAGTTGTACCCAAGTGTGGCCCTCCCACTGCTTCCCTGGCAGGGAGTATTTGAAAAGTTCTCTGCAAGTGAGCCAAACACCCCAGTCACAGAGGACCCATGGTTGCCACTAGGAGCCCCATGAGCCCCTCAATCATGTGCTCCAGGGATCTCTGACCAGGCCATCTGAATGAACCCAGGACACAGGACACAACATGGCGCCCTCCAGACCTGAGGGGAAGAGCAGGAACTCCTCCTAACAGCTCAGTCACAGTATTATGGGGCAGTACCCGGGGAAGCCACCAGGAGAACTTGACCCCCAGACTGTGGGCTTCATGATACGCTCTTCACCCCATTCTCCAGATTTAAAAGCTGAGGCTTAGGAAAGCAATGTTCCTAAGCCACCCAGCTGGGAAGCAACGTGGGGTTGTACACCTGTGCACCAAATGTGGCCTTTCTCCTCTGTTTCAGAAACAGACAGTGTCTTACATTTATTACTCAAATATCCGATGATCCCTCCACTGGTCCTTTTAATGCATCATCTTGTTTCAAATTCATAACCCCACAACTAAGTACTATGCCTACCACCTCCTATTAAGCAGATGAGGAAACTAAAGACCAGAGAGGTTAATTCACCTGCCCAAGGTCACATGGCCAGTTAAGCAGTAGAGCTAGGGTGATGGGCTGCTAGCAAATTAATAGATTCCAACTGGCATTGCTAAATTTATATTTCCGCCTCCGCCGAGGTCCCTACCACTGCAAGTAATCCTGAAAATTCGTCATGAAGCTTTCAAAACAATTTATGCAAACAAACCTCAAGTGGGCTATTTGTATTGGCAGCCCATTTCACTTAACCACCCACAACAAGGAACAGATGGCCTGGGTGAGCTGGAATTGCCTGCAAAGAAAACAGGAGGGGCCAAGGCATGCGGGCTGCCCTGCACTCGCACGATTACAGGCTTGTTCTTGTTTGTGTCTTTGATTCCGTTGTTATTTTATATACTTGTGAAACCAACCCTGCATTTCATGAGACAAGTTCGTTCAAAGACTATTGCCAGCCATCTTGGGATGGCAGAAGCCTGGCGTCTCTTCCTGCCTGAGCCTCCTGAAGGGCACTGCCGGAAGTACAAAGAGCCTGCAGATGTTGGCTCAAGAGCTGGTGCAAACTATAAGGCAAATGTCTGGAGAGCACCATGTTTTTCCATCTTTGTTTCCACTGAACAAAGTCTGGATTGGAAGGCAGATTCTGGGTTCAGATCTACCCCTTACCAATGATGTTGACAGTAGTCAAACTATTAGACATCCCTGAGCCCTTAGTGAACTCCTAAGGCCCCCAACACCTACACAGGGTTACGGTGATGTTCAGGTAACCTTTGAAGACGTGACACCTATGCTGAGAGGACTGTGCACTGTAAAGCATTGTGCACCTCCACTAATATCAAGCCATGTGTTCATGGGGCTCTCCCCACTACCTGCCAAGCCGCCATCAGTCCTATTGCCAAGCATGCATACTTTAGAGAGGTCTGGAGGAGTTCAGGCAGAAAGAGGTGATGGCGTCTGTGACACCCACCACCCTCGCCAGCAAGGAGGACGTGCCACACCAGGATTCTTCTACAGACGTTTATTGCAGGGTTACTTGCTTGAAGCGAAAGACCCAAAACCCGAACTCTGAGCTGTTTAAATAGACCGAGGAGGAATGTGGCACCTACTGATTGGTGCTCAACTGAAACCCTCATTTACATGCTCCGGGCTTGAGCGATGACCCGCAGAGTGCCAAGCACGCATGCGCATTTAGGTTGTTTACCATTAACAGGCTACGTGGCCCTTCGGGCTGGGCGCCATCTTGTAATGGTGGATGTGGTGGCTTCCCACAGGCGTCTACTGTGGAGGGAAGTTTCTGTAACTGTGGTGGGTTGGATTTGAAGGTTCTTAGTTGAAAGGGCCATCAAAAGTTCCTGTGTGGGAAATCCTGCCATCAAATGTTAGTGTTCTTTGGAGACAGGGCCTTTCTGAGGGAATTAGGATTAGACAAGATCCTCTTGGTGGGGCCTCTGGATGTCATCAGTGGCCTTAGAAGAGGATAGGCTGAACTTGCTTTCTCTTACATGTAATGCCTTCTAAGGTGTTACAGTACAGGGTGAGACCTCACCAGCTACTGGGCCAGGCCCATGGACTCAGCCTCCAAATTCTGAGCCTCTATTTTCCATCAAGTCCCTGATGTGTGATGTGTGGTTATACTACATACAGAAGTGGACACAAACAGTGTCTTTGATACTCTTCCTCCTGAGAGGTATCGAACAGACCCCCATGCTTTCCTAATTCTTTTATTTTATCTTTTAATTTTTTTATTGTTTTGTTTGTGTTTATGAGTGTATTACCTGCAGGCATGTAAGTACATCCATGTCATGGAATGCCCAAGGAGGTCAGAAGAGGGCATCGGATCCCCTGGAACTGGATGGAGGTAGAAATGGTTATTAGCCTCCACGTGGATGTGGAGCACCAAACCCAGGTCCTCTACAAGAGCAGCAGTGCTCTTCACCAAGGAAACATCTTCCCAACTCATAGTTTCCTGGTTCTTGATCCTCAAATCTCACAAACACAATGATGTGATTCTGAGTGCTGATTTGTGACTGCCATAGACAACTGGAACAAGAAAGAGAAACGAGGGCTGGAGAGATGGCCCAGCGGTTAAGAGCTCTGACTGCTCTTGCAGAGGACCCGGGTTCTATCCTCAGCACCCACATGGCGGCTGAGAACTGTCTTTAACTCCAGTTCCAGGGGAATCTGACACCCTCTTCTGACCGCCTTGGCATTGTACGACATGGGTGCACCAAGTTACATGCAGACAGTACACATGGAAGATAAACGAAATTAAAAAAATAAAAAACAGAAACAAGGTCTCTAAGCTTTCAGAGTTAATTAAAAATAGATGTTGAGGTGTACCAGAGATCGAAATCAACCAGGATTTGAGAAGAGGCAAGAAACTCGTGGGCTGGAGGTTAGGAAAGAAGTTTTCAAGCAACACAGTAAAGGAGAGCTTTAATTAGATGGGGGTTATTTGGAGAGGCAAACCCAAGGTGAAGGGATTCACTTAACAAAGGAGCCCAGTATCTCTATAGTGATTAGGGTAATGACTCCAGCGCTACACACTGATGAGGTGGTGTGCCTGGTAGCTCCTGGCACCCTGGGACACCTGCTTCTTTCTGTATGGTAGGCAGTCCTACCATACAGCATCCATCATCTTGGGAGAAAGCTGTAAAGGACAAAGCAGAAGGAAGGATTAGTGAACCCAGAGCCTGGGTCGCCAGATGGTTTGGAAAGGACATGGAAAGTCAGAGATAGAGTTAATCCCCTGACATCAGATGAACAGCCCTGGGGTGGAAGAGAATCTGAAGGAAGTAGGAGGAATATTTGGGTGCCCTTGGTGTGGGTAAAGGATCCGAACACAACTGTCCCCTCCAGCCCAGGTAGGACTGCACAGCTCAAGACAGAAGTGCCTTAGTCTCATGGATGGAGCAAGACTCCAACCACAGGGGACACACGGCCTCCCCAGCTCCTGTAACCAGCAGGGACAGGGGTCTGTTTCTGGGGCAAGAGTTCCAGTAGCCCATTGAGAGAAGGCAGGTGTAGAATGCTTTCAGAGCTGCCCAGCTATGGTCCTTGGAGATGACAAATAGGGGTAGTCTTTCTTGGGGAGGCAGTAGGGGACAGCAGTGGCCAGGCAGATGAACGGTAGAGACCAGGCAGGGAACATAGCTGGTGGAAGCTGGCGGTGGCCCCAGTACCCCTGGAAACACACCCATTCCTAGAGGAAACAGGCCCGACTGATGCTGCTGTATCCATGCTCACTTGAAGTAGATGCAAAGCTGTGGCAGCGCTGAAAGTCGCTGCCCTGGCTGTGGCTGAGCCCCATCATGAGGCTGCATCCATGTCATGCAGGTTCAGAAATAGCCCCTGGCAAGCTCTTCTTACTTCCATACATGCACTTCGCCATTTATTTGCTTATGAAATGGGCCCTAGCTCTTCTTTGCAGAAACAGAAAAGAAGGCATAGAAATAAATGTTCCCTCACTTGTCCCCTGTCACTCGGGCTCTGGGTGCTCTGACAGGCATGCCAATTGAGGACCTGCTGACTGTGGAGATGCTGCTCTTGGCCCATGCTCCACAAGGCCTCCTAAGCACCTGACATCAACTCTGGGGCTTGTTTCCATGGGAGTCCCCAGGTCAGTCTCAGAACCCGAGTTCTAGTAAAATGGTGCATGCTGGCAGTGGAGACCCAGGGACACTGAGTTCTGTCACACAACTCAGGCAGAACTCTCTTGGCAGCGTCCACTGCAGGGTCTTCACTTAGGGATGGCTGCAGAGCCAGTGTCTAACCAGACTGTCACGAGCTATGTGGCAGGGGAAGGAGGCCAAGAGAAAATTGCGCAGTGAGACTCAAAGTTTCTGCCAGGAGTAATGTACTGTTTCTACTCATAGCCCATTGGCCACAGCGAGTTGAAAGCTACCACCTGAAGGGAGAGGACCTCTAGGTGTATGTGTCCTGATGGAGGAGAACTTGAGTACAGTAGTGGCATTGCTGATGGCTGCATTTGTGAGGCAGCTCCATTTGTCCTACCATCATCTTACAACTCATCCAGCTGTCATCCACCCATCTATGCATCTATCCATCTCCCCACCAATCTATCCATCCATCCATCCATCCACTCTATCCATCTCCCCACCAATCTATCCATCCATCCATCCACCCATCCATCCATCCACCCATCCATCCATCCATCCATCCACCCATCCATCCATCCATCTCCCCACCCATTCAATTTCTATTCACCCATCCGCCTTTACATCCATCCATTTATCCATCCACTCACTCATCTATTCATCCATCCATCCCTTCATCCATCTCCCCACCAATCTGTCTATCCATCCATCCATCCATCCATCCAGCCAGCCAGCCAGCCAGCCATTCATATATACATTCATTCATCTCTTCCTTCAACAATAAGCGTATTTAGACACTGTTTCTGCCTCATAGACATCTATTACAATGTAATAGAGGTTGGGAGAAAAGCAGGCATCCTGCATATAATCTCTCAAATACAAACCCAAAAACTTATATAAGGAAGATGCATACTGATAGGAGGAACCATGAGAAGAATGCTTGGTCTAGTGTGGGAAAGAATAGTACCTGTGCTTGGGGCTGGAGAGATAGCTTAGCAGTGAAGAACACCGATTGCCTTGTAGAGGACCCAAATTCAGTTCCCAGCACTCACATCGTGGCTCACAACTCTGGGTAACTCCAGCTCCGGAGGGGGGGGATCTGATGCCCTCTTCTGGGTGCCCCAGGCATTGCACTCATATGATGTATTTATACACATGCAGGCAAAACACTCATACACATAACATGTGTAAATAAGTAAAATGTAACAAAATTAAAGAAAATATAAAACTTGTTCTTACCCATATCCAGTTCTCCTCTCCGGCCTCTTCGAGAGACAGTCTTCCCACACTTTGGGGGTCATGTGATTGATTTTGATCAATGAAAACTGAATATACACAGCTATTAAAATACTTCTCTCCCTAGTTTTCCTTTTTAATTTAAATTAAATATGTTATTTTTGTATGTGGGGTGTGTGTGTGTGTGTGAAATGGGGGGCACATGCATGCTTTGACATACATGTAAAGGCCAGAAGACCACTTTCAGGAGCTGGTTCCCCCTATGCCTTGGTGAAACAGGATCCCCTGTTGCTCATCGCTGAGTGTGCCAGGTTAGCTGGGCCTCAAGCTTCTGGATGATTCTTTGATGTCTGCCCCCCACCTTGCTACAATCACAGATTCAAGCCACTGCTTCAAGTGTTTTGTGGGTTCCAGGAAGGGAACTCAGGTGAAGCTTGTGTGGAAGTGCTTTTCCCCACTCTGAACACTCCTGATTTTCCGGCCTCTGATTTCACTTTGAGGCACACGGGCTGAGAAGTCAGAGGCACGGTATGGAAAGAGCCTAGTTCACACATGGAGGGATCAGTTCCTGAGACTTGCCTCAGTCTTTGAATTGAGGGAAGGTGAAATTTCCCCTGTGACTGAAAAACTGATGTTTGAAGGCTGTTGCTGTAGACTAATATACTTATCCTGACAAATATACCTGTAGGGCAGGACAGAAGGTGGAAGGAGACTCCCCAAGGAAGTGGAAACCGAGCTGGAATCTGCAGTACACTCTGACTCTCCTGGGGAAGCAGTCCCACCAGACAGCAGCCGCTCCTCTCCCTCCAAGTCCTGTGACCTAGCACAGGGCTCAGGGTTCCACAATGGCTGATGCCAGATGAGGGCACAGCCCAGAGCCATGAGCCCTGCAGTCCCAGCCCCAGAGCTGGCAAAATAAGCCTAAGTATGCATGGGGTTAAAACCCAGTGAGGTCCATCTGACCGTCAGAAAGGCCTTTCAAAGCTGAAAGACAGACACGGAGGCAGTTGGCTGTTGGAGTTCCAGGCCACACTTCTAGCCTCAAACTGTCCATCCTGCTTGGCTGCATGGCTGAGAGCACACTCCTTAACCGCTCCAGCATCAGTTCCCTGACTATAAGATAAGGACATCTTGAGTTTTTCTAGGATGACCTGAAGCCACCCCTGGGCTCCCATAGCCTCTGCTCCAAGGTACCTCGTGCCACAAAATGAGCCAGGGCAGCATTCTGCCCATGGCTCACTCCCAAGCCCAAGCAACCCCAAACTGGCTCCATTTGAGTTAGCATTTCCTTCTCTGGGAAAGGATTAGCGAGGCAGGAGAACAAAAGGACTACCCCCCCAAATAAAATACCCTCATTGTAAGAATAATGTATTAAGATGCATCTTAAATTTCAGCTGGTAGAACTTCCTGTTAGAGTTTGACATCTTCTTGAAAATACCTGCCATGCCTTGCTTACACACATCCTCCAGGAAACTCACAAGTTCGCTCAGTGCTTTCAGACCTGTGGGTGAAATATGTTTTCTTGACTGTATCCACCGGCAAGGGATAAAGGATCCAGATGCTGGTTTGGGGTGGGAAGCCTGTGTGTGTGCGTGTGTGTGTGTGTGTGTGTGTGTGTGTGTGTGTGTGTGTGTGTTGAAGGAAACTGTGACTGCTCCACCTTGTAGTTGGAAGCAGCCAGGCTGTCCCTCTGCAGTTGAACTGATTGCTACCCTCAGCTCCACCCAGATAGGGCACCTTATTCATCACTAAGAAGACAGGAGTCAGAGGGCAGCAAAAAGACAGCAGAGAGGTGAGCCATGTGACACTCAGAGAAAGGAGCCGCTCTGGAAAGACCCGATCTGTGCAATCCCAGCTCTGAGCCATTCTAAAAAAGGCAAAATTATATGGGAAAAGGCTTGGGGGTTGCATGGCTGGGGTGAGAGCACGGATGAGCAGAACTCAGGAATTGGGGATAGCAGCTAATTCTATGTGGAGCTCCCACAGCCAAGGTGTCCACACCCAGGGGTGAGCCCTGGGGACCACTGGAAGTGGGAGGCTCCTAATGAGTAGGCTCATCACTTATAATGAAGAGGCCCTTGGGGGAGCAACAGTGCCTGTGAGGGAGGTCCATGGGCAGGTGCCACATGGGAACGACACCTTCATCTCAATCCCACTGAAGCCTAAAATTGCCCTAAGAAAACCAGGCTTCGCAAATACTGGAAGAATGTTTTTTGCAGGACATGTGGGGGATAGACTGTGGGGAAGTGACAGCAAGAGCCAGGTGCCACCAGCAATAGCCAGAGATGGAAAGGCTCAGCTGGGGGCTGCGGCCCTGGGCTCCCTACTTCTTGCCTGATCCCTCCCCTTGGAGCAGACTCTTGGGGTATAAAGCCTAGGTCACACTCATCACCACAGCTCTCCTCTCACTCTGCCCCTGGAACAGTGTATGCAGTCTCACCAATGCTGGCTTGCTCTATGGTAAGTGATGTGACTGGCTCTTGGGTTGCGAGAGCAGGCTCCGATTGCAGCTGGCAGGATGCAAGTTAGACCATGAACAGCTCTTTCCCAATGCTGAGGACTATGCTGTCAGTGTAGAGCAGCCTGCTCAAAATTGGAGGTGACAGGACAATCTATCATCTAAATGAGAGCACTTTTGTTGGGGATAAAGGCCAAACCAAGTGGGATACCAGAGAGACAGGTCCAGTTGCTGCCTGGGACTGCTCTGGGCAAACAGGAAAGACAGCTCCCTTGGAACAATTCTAACGGCCACCAACCTTCCTGGCTGACAGACTCCAGCCCAGGCTCAGCATTGTGCACCTGACTATCTCCATCAGTTACTGGCCAGGCTCCGCCCACAAGCCTGGCCATTTCCCTTGGAGAGCAACTCCTTCAATTCCCAAGTTACCCTCATCAAAGCCCCTCTTTACCCTTCTCTTAGCAAATCAGAGCACAGTTAACTTAGCCTTTGTGTTCTCTGTTATGTTAATTCTATATAGCAACTTGACTGGGCTATAGGGAACCCAGAAAGTTGGTTAAACCATTGAGGGTTGGTTGGGGGAGCACATTTCTGTGAGAAACTAAGATAGGGATCAGCAGAGTGAGGAAGGCAGGCTGCCCTCCATGGTGTGGGTGGGCCTCATACAATCAGCTGAAGGCCTAAATAGAGCAAAAGGGCGGACTCTCTTGGGACCCTGCAAGGAGCTCCCTTCTCTTGCCCACATCAGGCCTTTGGGTGTGTCATAGCTTGTTCCGGCCTAGCCTTTGTCCCTCCAGGAAAGCCACAGGATGTCCAGTCTCTCACAAGGGAGCCCAGCCCCATGGGGCATGCCCCTAGTAAGACACTCCATAACGGCCTGAAGACACTCAGGACCAGCCTGAAGTTTGACACTCTCCTCTCAAGGAGCCAAGTCTGATGCTGGTATGTTGACTTCTATTTGTCTTTTGGGGGAGAGGAAGGGAGGGGGGAAGGGAAAGGAGAGGGAAGGGAGGGGAGGGGGAGGAGGGGGGAATCCACCAGACCACCGATAGCATTTTGGGCCAGGAGCCAGAAAGTCGGGGTTCCATTGCAGTGATGCTCTTGGCCATGTGACCCTAGGCAAGTTCCCTCCCTTTCTGTCTGGATTTTCTTGCTCATAAAATGAATGGCAGAAATTGCTGGCAAGGAACTATGGCTTTCAAGGGCTGGAGTAAGAGCACAGAAAGGGGCACCTTCTGGCTTTCTAGGCAGTGGACACAGGGCTCAAGGCTGCTTCAGGTGACTTTGGCCAAATTACAACCCGAGATGCCCGGTTTGGGCTACTGTGTTCTGGAGGAATGCATCACCAGAGTGTGTGCATTCTATCCTCACAGCACACTGGGTGACAGGCTAGGTACCAGGCTGGCACTGGATTACCAGTGGGTGTCATGGTGGACCTCTCCAAAGAAGAGGTCTATCCCTGTGCACCCAAGGGCAGGCTTCAGTGCCAAGGGTGCGCATGCCCCTGCTGCATCATCCATAGCTTCCTTGATCCTCGTGATGTTTGTGCTACTGAGACTTGCTTATGGTGACCCAGCTAGAAAGAAACCAAGCTGGAGTCTAGACCCAGTGTCTCTGAGTCCAAGGAAGTCCAGGAGTCTTCCTGACTTGAGGGTAGGAGACGCAGAGCCATCAGATGCAGAACGCACCCCTAGAAAGGAGAGGGATGTGGCAGCAGGCAGAAGGTGTACAGTCACAGGCTTGAGGCTTGGAGGTGGGGCCATGTAGCTACTGAACGCATTGCAGGGTGGGAACTGGTAGCAGGTTGCCCCTATGCAGGGGCCAGGCGGGCCCTATTCTACAGAACTGGCTTCCAGGAGACAGTAAGAGCCGCCCTTAACTGTCCTCCCATTCAGAGACAACAGATGTGGAAGAACCCCAGCTCCCCGCAGCCTAAAGCCAGAGGTCAGTGAGGAGCATCTATTCCGACCCATGCTCCCCTCCTTTCCAGCTGCCTTCCCCTCCCCCACCTCATTGGCGGCATCTGAGGCATTGGCAGCAGAGTGAGGCAGGTGTGACCCCCACGAGGCTCGCAGGCCACAGCTCAGCGGTTGAACTTCTTGGTTCTGTGGCCTTGGGCACAGCACTTAACTCCTCTTTGGCCTCAGCTTCCTTGTTTGAACTTCATCCTATCAAGCGGCATCTGTTATGTTATCTGAACTGTCTCTAACAGGCACACTTGTTCCCCAGCTGGTGGTGCTGTCCAGTATTCTGTGGAATCTTTAGGAGGCAAAGCCCAGGGGTGAGGAGAGGGTTACTCTGGGGACCCTGGCATCTGCTTTCTGGTTCCTGGACTGTAACGATGTGAGCAGCCTCCACCACATACTCAGTTCACTGCCGTGAACTGAGGTCCTCCATCGTCCTTCTGCATCGTGATGGACTGGAACCCTCTGAAACCATGAGCCAAAATAAATTCTTTCTCCTTTGAGCTCTTCCTGTCAGATAACGTGGTCACCACAACGCAAAAGTGACCGAAACAACATTAAAGCCAAAATGTCAGAGTTACTCTGGGGTGTTTGTGTGTGTGTGTGTGTGTGTATGAGTTGTGAACTGTGTTGGACACTGAGCACACACCTATTCTCTGCACTTCCAGAGCTAGTGTGGGGGCACACCCATGCTCTGATAGGCTGCTTCATGCTTCAGATGAACTGACTACCAGCCCCATTCTTTACCTCTGCAGATCAACTTCAGGGACAGACTGCCTCATCTCCCAGATCTGTTCTGTCAGGATCATCATGGAGCCAGGCCCAGTGTGCTCAGAGCACTTTAGAGGTCAGTGTGAGTAGGGGGCCAGATGCACAAGGTGCGGGGGCGGGGGGCACAACACTCGGGGTTTAATGCGCATGCGCAAGGAAAGCGGCTCTACAAGGTCTGTTCGTGTGATGCAGGGAACCAACGTGATGGGAAAATGGGGGGTCAGGAGGCTGGGCGCTCGCTGGAAATGGAGGGCTCCCATTGGCCGCTGTAGCCTCTCTGATCAGCTTTCCACAGAGCCTATGCTCAGGATTCTTGTCAGGTTCAACTGAGTACTTTGGCCAAAGGATGAAAACATTTTGGATATTCGTTATGAAGGAATAAATTTTTTAAAAACTTAAATGAAGTTTAGAATGAAAGGAAAAAACAACTCAAAGATGGCTGTTCTACCCCCAGTCGGGCTTCTAGGAATTGCCCGTTGGACTTCAGGACACAGGTTCCCTGGAGTAGCTGACAAGCAGGGAAGATGTGTGCTAATTATGCTTTAGCAGGGTGCATTGCCGCTGCCTCCGAATGGCAGAAAGAGCCTGAGAAGTCCAGAGTGCAACAGGTCGTGGGCGCAGAGCCCATTTGCCTCAAGAGGAAACAGCTTGAGCTACTATAAGAGAGGACTCAGAGTCAAGCCTTATCCTGTGCGGAATCAGATCAGCCCTCCAACCTTTGTCACCTCATACAGGAGTCTGGCCTACGGCCAGCTCATGAAGCCATTAACATGCTGTATGTATATCAGTGCTTTATACACAAAAGGAGCTAGGCCGGAGCTGGATGGAAAAGTGCATGCCCAGCATGTCTAAGGCCCTGGAATCCCATCCCATCCCCGACGGGAAAAAAATGTTTTGTAGAGCCTCAGTGACCCAGTTTGCCCTCTGAGAGTGATGTCATTTCTTTCTTTCTTTCTTTTTTTTTTTTTTTTTTTTTGTCAAGATGAAAAGGTAACAGGGGCAAGTCCCTGGTCTTTACCTTACTGCTGATATTTGTTTTCAATTGCTTAACTGTTTAAGAAATATAGTAGTGACTAGTCATATATTACCAAAGCACACATCAGCACTGTTCCAAGCACATTTTAAATCATTTAGTCCTGACAATAGCTGATGAAGGAGATGCTATTTTAGCTCCATGTTATGTATGAAGAAACCAAGGTTCAGAGATGGTAAGTAACTTGCCTCAGGTCACACCGCTAGATTCAAGCCATGGAAGCCTGGCTCCTGAGTTGGTGTTTTTATTGAAATCTAACTGTAGCTCATATTTTCAAGTAAAGAAAACAAGAAGAAAGCAAAACAGGGTGGGTTTCTGTCTGTGGGTGGGTTGATGTAGGCCAACAGTCCTTTACAAAGTTGAAGTGGTTTGTAAGCACAGGGGTTATTCATTATTATGATTAATATGTGAATACTACCACACTATTACACTAATAAAACTATGTCCAAGGAAAGCAAACTGAGCCACAACCACACTTGGGGGTTTAATATCAAGTTAGAGTCAATGAACCCACAAAAAGCCAGAGGCAGAATGAGAGCTCCCCTTCAATTACACTGAGGCAGAGCAGGCTCACGCAGGCCACAGGAGCCCAAATGTTTAGGCAGCTGCTCCTCATTCAGTGGCAGACCTGCCCTGCAGTGGGTCCCCTTCCTCCAGGCTCTGCTCAGCCCCAGGGTGTGCTCCACAGATGGCTCTGCCCTCCACAAGGAGGCGCCCACGAGCTGTCTTGAGAGGGGAGGTCTGGAACAGCACTTTGGCCGGTGAATGGAAGTAGCTCTGAGAGAGGTCACACAGTGGAAATGGAAAAGGACCCTCACAATCAGCTAGGCCTCCCCCACCCCAGTGTTAGATCTTTGGGATGGGGAGCACAGCACGGACAGTGGACTACGTCCACACAGCCTTTGCCAAGAAGGGCACCTGTCATTCGCATTTACATTCTGTCAGCTGAGACCCAGTTATGTGGTCAAGATACGGGGGGGGGGGTGTTGAGGAATGGGGTCCAGTTCTGTGACCAGGAAGGAGAAGGAGGAGGAGGAGAGGGGAGGAGGAGGAAGAAGAAAAGAGAAAGAGGAGAGAAGAGTAGATTTGGGATAAAAAAATAAACAAACAGGTTCCACCCCAGCATCTCATCAATCCTACTGAGTCAATTTAACTGCCACAGTCTTAACTGTCCACCCACTCCTGGCTCTAGTTCTAAACCTTGTGGTAAATGCTTATCCAATGTTGACCCATAACTTGCAAGCTTGATTTGCCTGATAAGGTTGCGCAGCAAGATGGCACAAAAGGTTGGCTCTGAAACCATTCTGCTTCAACCTGCCGTCCACACATGTCTATCTTCAACACATGGAGTACAGCACACACAGGCACCACAAGAATGTACATGAGGAAGGCTTTTTCTCTTTTTCCCTGATTTTTGGTACCTTTAAATCAATTTCCCACAGCCACTTGGTCTTCTGATGATGTGAGAGCTTACTCAGAAAGACTCGTTATGGAGGGAAGATAAAGAACACAGGACTGTGCCCTGGAAAGTCCTCTGCAAAGTCAACTTATTCTTTGGAGTTGAATTAAGGCTGCCTCTAATCCAAGGCCTGGGCCCCTGTAGCATAAAAGAATAAGACTATTCTCCTTTGTCTTAAGTACCTCCTGCTGTGTGTGTGTGTGTGTGTGTGTGTGTGTGTGTGTGTGTGTGTGTGTGTGTAGGGTCCTTCACATGCTAGGCAAGCCCTCTACTACAGAGCTATATCCCCTCCTCTTTTTTCATTTTCCGTTTTTGAATTGGGATCTTACTGATTTGCTCAGACTGGCCTTGAACTCACTCTGTAGTTTAGGCAGGCCTTGAATTTGTAATCCTCCTGCCTCAGCCCCTCCAGCAGCCGAGATTATAGGCCTACATTCTCTAAGTCATATTCTTCTGTTTGAGAAAATTCAGGAAACACGGATAAACAAGGAGGAAGAAATGGACCCTTCCCTCAGCTCACCACCCAGGAACAGTCACCTTCTCCAGACTTTATGAATAGAATCCTTAAGAAAAGCAGAATATGTGGCTTTTGAAGAGATTTTTACATAATTATGCCAAAGTGGCCAGTCCCACCCTGGGTTCTCAGGAACCCACTTGATGTTTTGCAAGCCAGGCTTGATGAAATCTTTGAGCACAGGGACCAACTCGTGACCTGCATATATTCTTAATATGCTAATTTTTGTTTTGGTTTCTGAACAAAACCGGTCTTTTTAAAGAAAATTTAACAGATTTGAAACCAGAAACCCTGTCCTCCCTGGGGGCATTAAAAACTGCCAACCGAAGCCTTCCCATGTATGGAGAGTGTTATTGATTTCCTTCCAAAAACAAGAGAAGTGTCGCTGGGGCTGGAACGCCGAGAACCTGGGCCAGCAACTGTTTGCTTTCCGCCCACTCATTAACTACGGTGTGGGATCCAATAACTGCTCTAATTTCCTACTTTAAATGTTTTTCTTTCCCTCCGCTTTTCAAAAATGTCTTCTCATGTTGTGCATTTTCCTCCATGTATTCAGCCACTTAGGCCGAGAGGCTGGTCGCTGTCACACACAATAAAAAGAGACAGAAACCACTGCGAATCACAGTAGCATTAGTGTTGAAAATGGAAATTTAATTTCCAGAAATGAACCCCAGCAATAAAAGCTCCCTTTGTTGCTGCTGGGAATCAGAAATGAATGGGGTCTGAAAGGAAGCTAGCAGGCAATTAAAACCATCTCAAAGAGGTGTTTGTTGTGTGGAAGAGCAGATGCCTTGGAAGGGTGTTTGGGACACTGGGGGCTTCAATAAATGTTTTTGATGACAACAAAGATAATTGTAATGCCTTACATGTGCATGGCGCTTTGGGGTGTACAGAGCGCTTTTCTTCGGCGATGGGTTTAGATTCTCCCAGGGAGCTGTCGAGAAAGGCAAAGTAGAGTTTCCAAGAGAGGAGGTGTCCCCAAAGTGATGGTCACAGCAGGACTGGAAGGACACTTCTGCACTTTAGATGGGCTTCGAGGGGTGGAAAGGCCTGGAGGTTCCAGCCAGAACTTCTGGGTACCATTTTCACCAACATGGTCACATAGTGGGGTCCATCTGATGTTAGAACAGGAGCTTGGTCTCTTAGTCAAGTCACTGCCTTCCGCATGCTCTGACAGTGGTGATCTTCATTCTGGGTGATGACTCAACATTAGGGTCTCAAAATAGATGCTGGAAACCCAAGGTGATGGTTTGAGAGAAATGGTCCCTGAACCTCCAAACCCTGAGGTTGGAGACTGAAAGGAAAAGTCTCAGCTCTGAATAGCATGACTAAGAGATGAAGGAGTGAAGACTGATCCAGGCTTCTCCCAGTCCTTCCCCAGTAAAGGTCCTGGGAAAGCCAACCCAGGTGGTTCAGGCCTGTAATCCTGTCTCTCAGTGGACTGAGGCTAAGGCTAAGGTGTCCTCACCAATACATAACCAGAACTTGACTCAAAAAAAAAAAAAAAATGAGCACCTGGAGAGTTGGCTCAGTGGTTAAGAACACTGGCTGCTCTTACAGCAGACCCAGGCCGGATTCCAAGAATCTACATGGTGGCTAACAAGGGCTTGTAACTCCAGTTCCAGGGGAATTCAATGCTCTCTTCTGACCTCCTCGGGCGCATTGTGCTACATGTGCGTACTTGACACACATGCAGGCAATACACTTATAACCACAAAATAAAAATAAATAAAATGTTTAAAAAAAATAAATAAATGATGGGTGAATAGATAGATGAATGAATTACAATAAGATGGGGGAAAAGACTCCAGGAAAACCATCTTTTTTTTTCTTTTTTTTTTTAATTTATTTTTTTAAGGGATTCTACAATATAATGACACAGTTGTTTGCAGATAACATTGATGTTACTCAGTATGTCATACAATTAGGTAATTGGTGCATTTTGCAAGTATCTATGTCCAAATTTTGAACAACCCAAGGTTCCCATAGTCCAGTTGGAGAAGCTTGTATGCACAGGCATGTTGATCAATCAGGAGTCCAGACTATATTCCTGTAGTCTCATGATTCACCCCTATCTCTCCACAGCCCTTACAATCTACCACGCCTCCTCTTCAGCAGTTTGTTCCCTGGGCTTTGGGAAAGGGGCACATGTGGATGAGAAGAAAACAGTCTAATTTCTTTGGAGTTGTCATTTTGGACTCCAGTCTGTTCAGGTTGTTTCCCTTCATGGATTGACAGCTTTCCCAGTGATACCCTTTTTAGTCATACTAACAAAGCATAAGCTATTGGATGTACAGGCATTTAAGCAGTACCACTTATTATGTCAAGCTAAGCTGTGAGCATAGACACAGATGCTTGGATTATGGTATGCTAATCCGCAAACTGTGGTTTCTCTATAAAGGGTGGCAAGTTCTTATTGTGGCTTATCGCCTAACCACTAGAGGACATCATAAGCTTGTGGCATCCGCTGTGAGTTATTCCTCCAAGGAGAGAGCTAATAGCCAAATAGATTTGGGATATATATAGACACTTGGCTGCCACTGTTGCACAGTATCTCCAGGCTGTTGAGGTGTAACTGATATTGACGGAGGAGTCTTGCTTGTCTCAGGGAGACCAATATTTTGCTGTATTGCTTTAGTGGCCTTTGGTAATGCTCTCTAGCATTTCAAAGGCCAGTTGTACTCTAGCAAGTGAAGTCTCATAACATTTTTCATGCTCACACCAGGTCTTCGACAACAGGGACTTACTGCCTTTCTCCTTGCATATATCCCACTTATAGGCAAAAGGCCTTTATAATTTGGGGGTGGGGTGGGTTTGAATCCCCTAGCCAACATCTCCTAGGCAGAATAATTCATTGCTGATGTCAGAGCTTTCCTGTAGTAATATATTTTGCTTAATTACACAACTTATAAACACTTTACTATTGAATTTGGCTCTAGATAGAGAAATATCCTTTCACAGTTCCTATGCCTATCAATCAGTTAATACGTTATGCCTGTTTTATAGGAAATTACCACTGTAACATTTGGCTCTAGTTTACAGTTAGGGAGTGGTTTCATTACCTTCATGTTTTTCTTTTTCCTAAAAAAGGGGAGAGGTAGGAAGGTTTCTCAGCATCTGGAAGGTAAACTTCATTAGGGCCCATTATAAACAGTCAACCCCAATATTATTCAGAGAGATGCTCAGTGTCCGTGACTCAGGCAGTCTGAGGTTCCTCTTCCTTAATGTTCAGATGGGTCAACCTCTCTGCTGGCATTCCCCAGTTCATCCTGCACAGCCATAAGTTGTATGTTTTCAGGCATTTAGATTGGTGATTTTTACCTGTGGGAACATAAAATTCTCCTCCCATTGTTAGTTTCAAGATCAGAAAAATTGAAAATTTATCAGTAGGATTGGAACACAGAGTTTTCCATTTGTATCCCAGAAAGGATAGTACCTATCCTTTCTGGGAAAACCATCTTTATGGATAACTGAAAATCTTAAAATTCAGTCTCCTGAGCAGGTGAACTCAACTTTTACGTGTCCCTCCCAATTAAGAATACAATCTGGCTGGGCATGGTGGCGCATGCCTTTAATCTCAGCACTCAGGAGGCAGAGGCAGAGGCAGAGGCAGGTGGATCTCTGTGAGTTCAAGGCCAACCTGGTCTACAGAGCAAGCTCCAGGCCATCTGGGACTAAAAGGAGACCCTGTCTCAAAAATACTCCCCCCAAAAGAATATAATCCAGATTCAACTGTCCCTTTTATGAGCTGGTGAATTTATATTACTGTATAATTTTTCTAGATCATGCTTAAAATTTCAAAATAAAAATTATAAGATCCTGAGGGAAAGAAAAAGACCTTGGCGGGCAGCTAGAGAGCTCTCAGGGGGCAGGGGGAACAATAGGCCGTTTGCTGTTTCTGAGGGAAAATGTGAATTGATTGAATTTATCTGAAAGTGACTAAGTGCTGTCATCCTGTTTCAAATCGGTGGAGAAAAAAACTGCCGTCCTGAGTGAGAACCTGAGCCAGCAACTGTGCACTCACTGGGGAGAAAAAGAGTAATAAGGTAATTAAAGATTCAAAAAGTAGGGGGCTGGAGAGATGGCCTAGCGGTTAAGAGTGCCGACCGCTCTTACAGAGGACCCAGGTTCGATCCCCAGCACCCACATGGCGGCTGAGAACCGTCTGAAACTCCAATTCCAGGAGAACTCCAGTTCCAGGGGACTCTGACACCCTCTTCTGACCTCCGCGGCATTGCACGACACGGGTGCACGGACTTGCATGCAGACAGTACATTCATACACATACAGAAATAAATAAAAATTTTAAAAAAAAGATTCAAAAAGTAATGAAATATACAGTTACTCGGTATTTCACACTTAGAACATTAAAACTTGATAAAATATTTAAACTTTAGGAATTAAGTCATGGTCTGGGTTGATGGCTCAGGCCTGAGGATCTGAGCTGGACCCTCAACACCCACCCCAAAGCAAGGCATAGTGGTGCATGCTTAGAATCCCAGTGCTGGGCTACAGAGATAGGCAGGCCACCTTCTCTCAGAAAATAAAGTGGACATTATCTGAGGAGCAACAGCAGAAGGTGACCTCTGGCACGCGCGCGCGCACACACACACACACACAGACACACACACACACACACACACACACACTCACGGGGGCGAGGGGATGAGAATTAAGTCACAAGAGTTCTATAAGAAAATGTTGGGCCAGGCTCCAGGCTTGGTGGCACAAGCCTTTAATCCTAGCACTTGGGAGGCAGAGGCAGGCAGATCTTTGTGAGTTCAGGCCAGCCTGGTCTACAGAGTGAGTTCCAGGACAGCTGGGGCTACAGGGAGACCCTGTCTTGAAAAGACCAAAAAAAAAGAAAGAAAGAAATAGAAAAAGAAAATGCTGGGCAATATTTAAAAAAGATCTTTTAAACCATGGCTCACAAATCAAGAAAAGATTAATACATTTTATTATTATTTTTATTTCTTCAAGGAGCTCAAAGAAAGGAAAAGAAAAATATAACTAATAACCTTCACCAGAAATACTTACTGCCCAGAAGAACAGCACACAGGAAGCATGGTGGCTTTTACTAAAAGTGGACAGAGCTGCTGTTTCTCATCTATCAGATCAGCAAAAATCCAAAAGTTGTGTAAATCTATACTGTTGTTAAGGGGAATGGGTAAGAGGCAGACTTCAGCAGAGAATAACTAAATAATGACTAGGGAGGGTGAGTTGACCAATAGTTATCAGAATGACAAAGAGGCCTTTTGACCCAATAATTATAATTTTAAGGACTCATTCCCTAAGTATTGGTATAGACAGGTTTTCAGAATAGTTTAAATGGAAAAATAAAATCAAGGCAGTGTTTATTAGATAGGGAAGAGGGATAAGAAAATAAATCTGTATTTATTGGAGTGTGAAAAGATGCTTTTGGGGATACACAAGACATAATAGAAGTGCGTTCTTGCAGGGCTGGAGGAAAGTGAGCAGACTGGAGCCAGGTAAGAAAAGGCTTCTTACTCTGAAGGTGATAAAAGAAAAAGTTGGCAACAACTTACAAGACATAGGTGTAGGAGGAGACTTTCTAAACCAGACAGCAGCTGCAGGAGAAGTAAGGTTGACAAGTGGGACATCATAAAACTCAAAAGCTTCTGTACAGCAAAAGAAACAATCAAGGAGGTGAAGAGAAAACCCACAGAGTGGGAAGAAATCTTTACCAGTGACACATCTGACAGAGAATTAACGTCAAGAATATATAAACTACTCAAAAAACAAAGAAGTAAGAAGACAAATGACCTACTCAAAAGATGGAGTAAAGAGCTGAACAGAGTCTTCACCAGTGAGGAATTAAAGATGGCTGAGAAACATCTTAAAAGGTGTTCATCATCATTAATAATTAAGGAAATGCAAATTAAAACCATTCTCAGATATCATCTCACTCCAGTGTGGATGGCTAAGATCAAGAAAACGAAACACAACAGATGCTGGAGGGGTTGTGGGGAAAGGGGAACACTCATCCACTGCTGGTGGGAATATAAACTTGTACAACCATTATGGAAAGCAGTGTGGAGAACCCTTAAAAGACTCAGAATGAGCTTACCATCTGACCCAATCATACCACTCCTGGGTATATATCCCAAAGACTCATCCTACTGCAAAGATACATGCACATCCATGTTTATTGCATCTCTCTTCACAACAGCGAAGAGCTGGAACCAACCCATATGCCCCTAAACAGATGAGTAGATGACAAAAATGTGGTACATCTACACAATGGAGTACTATTCAGCAGTAAAGAAGGATGGCATTATGAGCTTTGCAGGTAAATGGAAGGAGCTCGAAGTCATTATGCTGAGTGAGGTGACACAGTCCCAGAAGGACAAATGGAGAATGGTTTCCCTCATTTGTGGATGCTAACACCAAATCCCCCAGATGAAAGGCAAGTTGAATGACAGTATGGTTATATTTCTGGTTTATCTGCAAACAACTTTGTTGTCATGATGTGAATCCCTCAATGGGCTCTAGAATCAACCCACCAATTATTTTCAGACTCTGTAATTACTGTATATGGGTGGAGAGTATGTAACCATATTTTAGAATAACATGAAATTAACAGAGGAAAATGTGAATTCCTAAGCATAAAAAAAGACTGAGAGAAAGATGCAGGACAGTTATGATAGAGTACATGACCTGGGATGGATTGGGGTGGGGTAGGGGGAAGGGATAGGGGAATATGCCTGAGCAGAAATGAAAAATGATGTATGAAAAGCATAAAACATCAATAAAATATTAATTAAAAAATAAAAACAAAACACAAACACATACCCTTGAATGTGTGACTGTGGGATCCAATGCTCTTTAGTGCATAGCCACAGCAGAGACAGTGAAGTTTTATATCATTAGTGGATGTGGGACCAAAATACATAGATGAAGATACAGAGGATGTTTTTCCCAGGATACATTTGGATAGCCAGAGTTTGTGGTCAATGAAATTTGCTTAAAGTAATATATATATATATATATATGAAAAAACAGAAGTGTCTGGGTTATCAAATATAATTGAGAACTATTGAATTAAATCAAAGGAGAAGAAAATTCCAACATCTTAAATACATCAGGGAGCCCGTCGGAGGCAGGTGAAGCACCATTGTTAAAGCATACATAACAAGAGACATTGCACGCCTTGTGGACCTGCAGTTCCAGATGAAGTGGGGCTTGAGAGTGAGGGGCAGTGATGGACTCTTTTTTTTAAGGACATAGTGATGTCTGCCTTAGAAGGAGACATGAGACTTCAAACCACAACAGAATAACTGGCACCAGATTTAATCAGAAGTCTCCATTTCTGTCAACTAGAAAGCTGAAAAGGAAAAAAAAAAAATCATGATCTCCTGTGTTGCAGCAGGATGTACAGGACCGACCATGAGATATTGTGTTTTGCCTGCTTCAGAAGTAAACTTCAGGTACCTGTCTCAGGAGAAATGGCAGAAAAGCATTGAATGAAATGTCAGGATGATTGGATCCCATGCACTATTTACAAGATTGTGGTAATGACTTTTACAATTTGGACGTAAAGACTTTTATTTAACTCTGAAACCAAAAAGTTAATCTTAGCTTGTTTATAATGTAGACAGGCTCAGTGAGCCTTTTGCTTCAATCATGGCCTTGGGTCTATGACATTAATCCCTCATGACGCTCCCTTGCTCTGGACCCAGGATAATGTATGGATATATGTGTGTGTTTACATATCAAGTACTGCAAACAGCACTTGCTTATCTCACTGAAAGCATTGGGAGAAACTGATAACGTGTTTGTAGTTGTGTGTGTGTGTGTGTGTGTGTGTGTGTGTGTGTGTTTGTGCTATTCTAAGTCAGAAAGAACAAAATCCTCTGATAGGTCCATTGTTCTTTCACTGTTTCATGGTGAATATACTGTTTCTTTTTTTTTTAAGGGTTTTTTAAATTTTTTATTTTTTATGTGTGTGAGTGTGCTGTTTGCATGTAGGTTGGTGCACCTGTGTCGTGCAATGCCACAGAGGTCAGAAGAGGACGTCGATTCCCCTGGGACTGGAGTTAAAGATGGTTCTTAGCCACCATGTGGGTACTGGGAATCGAACCCGGGTCCTCTGCAAGAGCAGTCAGTGCTCTTAACTGCTGAGCCATCTCTCCAGGCCCTGGTGAATATACTGTTTCAATAAAAGAAAGAGCTGACCCTTGCTGGAGAGCACAGTTCTGAGAGAATCTGAAGGAATGGTCTCAGGAGTTAGGGTCCACTCAACCTAAAATGGATGCTAAGAGCTGGGCTGTTTTTCTTCAAGCATAACTGTAATGTGACATTGTGCACTATTACTTAAAATTTTTCATTGCTGTGGCTGGAGAGATGGCTCGCAGTTAAAAGCACTGGCTGCTCTTGCAGAGGGACTGGGTTCAAGTCCCAGCATCCATATGGTGCTAACCACCTCCATAACTCCAGTTCCAGGGGAATCTGATGCCTTCTTCTGACCTCTGCAGGTACTGCAGGGCATGGGTGCACTTACATACATGCATGCAATATACTCATAGATATAAAATAAAAATAATAAATAAAATATATTTACATTTTTTCATTGCTTATCTGAAAGTTAGTGGATATTCTATATTTTATCTGGTATATGATTCTTAATGGAAGAGGAACAGACAGGAAAACCACCCTAGCTTTCTACCCATAGGTGCTTTCTGGCCACCAAGCAGAAAGGGATCAAAGCATTTCCAGATAAAAATTCCTAAACATATAGAAATTAAACAGTAAACCTTAAGTAACCTATGAATCAGCAAAGACAATCAAAAAATTAAGGAATAATTTGAACTAAATTATAATGAGAAGCTTATATCCAAACTTTTGTGACCCCCAACAAAGCTGAGTCTGGAGGAAAATTGCCAACTCTATGAGCTTCTGTTAGAAAAACAGAGGCCTAATGTTTATACCATAAGAATCAAGGGGAACACATAACACACTAACCCCAGCGTGAATAGAAGGAAGGAAATAAAGGTGTGTGGGAGACCGTAGAACATAAAATATGCAAGAAGGGAAATTAATGAAGCCAAAGTTGGTTCCTTCTAAAGATCAATAAATAAGATAAAGTTTTAAGAGTATTGAAAGGGAAGACATTTGAGGGAGAAAAAAGAGAAAATAAAACACAAGTAGAAAACGCTAGTGTTGGGAATGAAAAATGCACATCACTAAGGATCTTACGGACATTAAAATAATAATGGAATATTTTAGTAACTTTGTGTTAAAACTTAACAGCTTAGATGAAATGAAGGAACTTTCATTTTAAACTACCAACTAATAAATTGACAGGAGATGAAAGAGAATTTCAAAAGTCTCTATATCTATTAAGGAAGTTAAGTTTTATAATTTAAAACTGCCCCACAAAAGAACTCCAGGCCCACATAGCCTTACTGATAAATTATCCCCACCTATTTAAAGAAAAAATAAATGGCAATTTCACAAATTCAGACAATAATAGAGAAGGGAAGATTTTTCTAACTCATTTATGTGTTTAGTATCACCATGATTTGTAGGCCACCCAGATATTTGGGAAAAGAAAATTACCTAACAAAACCTCTAGTGAACATGAATATAGAAATTCCTCACAATATTTTAGCATATGAATCCAGGAATCTCTAAAGAAAACAATATCATCAGGGAGAGCTTATCATCAGAATGCAAGGTTGGCTTAATCTCTAAAAATCAGTAGTTCCTGATAAAGAAAAAAAAAATCATATGATCATTTCAATGGATTCAGAGGAAACAATAGTGAAGTTTCATCAGCTATACATACTAAATATTTTCAGCCAACTAGAGCTAAAAAGGTCTTTAAAGGTCTCTTGAGACAAGACTACAACTAAAATTATAGCTAACAGGAAAATACTCAATGCTTCCCTAGAAGACCAAGAACAAGACAAACTCTCATTTTTGTTGAACATTATATGTGGCTCTTGCCAGTATTCTGAAGTCCCCAGGATGCAGACTGAGAAGGAAGAAGCAAAATTATTTATTCATGGGAAACATGATTATGATGCTTAATGCAGCCCACGTGGTCAGATTGAAAATTGCACAGGAGAATAGTGCAACTCTCATGCATCTGTGAGGGTGTTGACAATTAGATCCAGAGGGCTCTGGCCTTATCCATATCAGCATGGTTGGGAGGTAGAGAAAGTACATTACTGGGGCTGCATCCTGTCCTGTGCTGCCCACTCTGCTTCCTGGCCCCTCTGATGTGAGCTTGTCTGTCATGGCCACCATGATGGGCTGACACCTCTGCAATCACGAGCTAAAATCAAACCTTCCTGCTAAGAACCTCTACAGATTGTTAGGTATTTGGGTTACGGCCATGCCAAAGCAAGTAATGGGATAATCACTGGGTGGAAACCCAAAGGAAAAACAAGCAAACAAAATCAGAAAAGTCGTAGAACAAAGCCGCTGAACTGTCCTTTGTGGGAGCCCAAATGAGTCAAGACGAGCAATGCAACTATGCACTGCCGGCACCCCTCCCAGCTCCAGCCTCTGGTCACAGAGTCCTCAGGTTTTAAGCCACCAGCTGTTTCTCTCTGCCCCTGGCTCCCATCTCTATCCACCCTGGTGCTTTGCTGGAGAGAGCCACCAAAGCTGGGTATTAATGTTGGGTGCTTGTATTAACTACCCCTGAGGGAACATGACTGTGGGCAGCTGAACTTAAAGCATGGTCAAATTGTTCACTTGTGTGAACTTAGGCAAGTATCTATCTGACTCTGAACTTTAGCATCCAGAGTTCAAACCTGGGGGAGGATTACAGGTTTCAAGCTTTCATGTGGAGCCTTCTCTGCCCTTGAGGCTGTTTAATAGGCCCTGCTAATAATATACATTTGAGGTGGAGTTGAGAGGTAGCCTTGGGGCCTCGGATTTGTAGCCCAGTATAGCCCTATCTTTATTAGTTTTGTCTGGGGTGGGTGGCATCTCAAAGCATTGTTTTTTTTTTTGTTTCCCTTGATTTCCTTCCCTTAGGCCCTTCACGTGGATTATCTATCCATCTCCCAGCTGATAGATACTAAACCAGAACAAGATTCCTGGTCATGGAGAATTTATTTTATCACCAGTGGTTTAAGGAGAAGGGAAGGCAAAGTCAGGAGTGATGAGTTAGAAGATGTTCAGAGGGAAGGAAGGTCCTCTGACAATGAACTACCAAGTAGAGGATGGAATGGCAGGCAGCACCTCTTGTTTCAACAACCTTCTCCCAGGATCCTCCTGGAAAAGTCACTCAGGTGAAGCCTGTAGAGAACACGAGGAAGAAGAGGAAGCCTCATCCCAGACCAAAGAAGCCCTGACCTGAGCCAGGTGACAATCTACCGGTGAGCCTGGGCAGGAGACAACTCATGTTGCTAATGGGGTTTCCAAAAGATTCCACTTCTAAGGAGAGCATAAAGAGGAACATCTGGCTTGGATGCCTAGAGAGATGGTGTAATTGAAGCATGACCTGAGCCTGTCCCTTAGAAAAGGCAGTATCCAAGCTGGGCTTGGTGGCACACGCCTTTAATCCTAGCACTTCGGAGGCAGAGGCAGGCAGATCTTTGTGAGTTCAAGGCCAGCCTGGTCTACAGAGTAAGTTCCAGGACAGCTGGGGCTACAGGGAGACCCTGTCTCAAAAAAACAAAACAAAACAAAAAAAAAAAAAATAGAAAAAGAAAAAGAAAAGGCAGTATCCTTAAGGAAGTGCTTGAAGGTTCCTCCTTTGCAATACCAAACAACCATCAATCCTGCAATATAAGTTGGAGAGAACAACAACAAAAGAACTGAAAAAAAAAAAAAACCCTGGAAAGACTCAGAAAAAGAAGCAGGACATGTATGGCAGAGTGCAGGGACTCAGGTGGGCTTGGGGGCATGGAAAGGGAAGCAACTCTAGATTCAATTGAGAAATGATGTATGACTTATGGAAAAAGTTTAATAACAATAAAAAAGGAAGTATCAAAATAAAGGCATAAATAAGACTTGTGCACTGCTTTGATGCTGTATCAAAAAGCTTGAGACATGATATTTACAAAGACCAAGGTCTGTTTAGTTTACAGATTGAAAGGCTGAAAGTCTAAGGTTGGGTGGACTATGGGTGCATGGATGCAGCCTCCCGTGAGGGCCTTCTTGGATGCAGGTCATCATGGCTAGAGTATCTGTGAGAAAGGGCAGGGTACACGCCCAATAACTTAATTTCTTCTTACGAAAGGCCTTGCCACAATACCACCGCACGCATGTTCATGGGAACAGGCCACGCCCACGCCTTGTATCCTGTTCCTGCTGTCTTGATTCATTAGCTTGCTCACGTTTCTTTCTTCTGTCCATATGCAAAAATTAATGAGATAACATGCGGGTTTTCTGAAAACTAATTATTTTCCTCACAGAACTGGTGTTTGTTCTCCAGAATTCTTCACGTAGAGGCCTAGGCTCACGTTATCTGTCTTCCTCTATCACTCTCCACTGTGTTTTTGAGACAGGGTCTCTCATGAATCCAGTCCTGTTAGACTGGCTGGACAGTGAGCCCCCAGGATCCTTCTATCTCCACGTCCCCAGCACTAGGATTACAGGTCCACCCTGCCATACCCAGAGTTCTACATGAGTGCCAGGGATCCAAACTCAGGTCCTTCCGTTCCTTCAGCGTGTCACCAAATGAATCACCTCCCCAGCCCTGCAGCTAAAACCTTCATTTTCCAAATACAAATCTTAAAATGACCAGAGATATGAGCTTATGATAACAGACAACTTAGAAGTTCCCTACTTCTGGAATTTTCCATTTAAGTTTTTTTTTGAGACAGGGTCTCCTTGTAGCTCTGGGTGTCCTGGAACTCACTTTGTAAACCAGGCTGGCCTTGAACTCACAGAGATCTGCCTGCCTCTGTCTCCCAAGTGCTGGGATTAAAGACGTGCACCACCATGCCTGGCAAGATTTTCAAGCTATAGGAAACTTTGAGAAAGTAAAATGGAAAATCAAGGGAAGTCAGACCTGGGCCATCGCTCCTCGATTCTTTTCTTGGTCCTCAATTGCCCCATGGCATTTTCAATGATAGCATCTGAAGAATTATATGCTATGATGGTTTGAATCTGAAATGCCCCCAACAGGTTCTTGGTTTGAACGTGTGGTCCCATGTGGTAGCTCTGTTACTGGTAGTTACTGTCTGGACTAGGTGTTTCCAGATTCTTTGTATCTCAAATTATTGAAAAACACACACATTCCAGGTGTATGCCTTTAATCCCAGAATTTGGGAGGCAGAAGCAGGCAGATCTCTGTGAGTTCAAGACCAGCCTGGTCTAAGTTCCAGGTCAGCTGGGGTTACAGGGAGACCCTGTCTCAAAAGGACCAAAAAAGAAAGAAAAAAGAAAGAAAGAGAGAGAGAGAGAGAGAGAGAGAGAGAGAGAGAGAAAGAAAGGAAGGAAGGAAGGAAGGAAGGAAGGAAGGAAGGAAGGAAGAAAGCACATATAGACACAGATTCAAAGTGGTAAGGTAACTATTCAGAAGCAAAATCATGGTAAGAGCAGATACCCCACCAAGAGAGAACAGTGGACCTGTTGAATGAGGGTACTCAAGGGCCTGGACTATTACTTAGGGCTTTCTTTTATGGGGTTCAAGAGGAGGAGGTATTTGGTTGTTAAAGGTTGTAGCACAGAAGGTTCTCTGTTTTGATTGATGGGCTTGGATTATGGAAGCCTTTCTCCCCCCTTCCTAAACTGCACCTGATTTTAACCATCTGCATACTCAGTTATGCATAGGTATAAGCTGGTAAATAGGTGTGGCTTTTTTTCCTCTAAATGACCACTTGGAGGACATAATCTAGACCAGACTGGCCCCTTTATTCTGGTACCTGGATATATGTGGAATATATTTGAATGAATGCTATCCATGAAATGGTGATTTTGATGATTGTAGAGGGAGGAGATTATCCCATTTGGAGTGGGGTGCACATGCAGCCCAATGCACTGAGAGTCCTATGTTGCTAGGTGCATTGTTCGGAGAGACGTATGTGTGCACAGTACTTGCAGGTGAGTGCACTCAGTTACCAGTTACTTTGATAGGAAAGGGGTATGTATTAGGCCAAGCCAAGGGAAATCCCAAGTTGCTAAGCTGTTCCCTATTCTTTCTACCTCAGTTCTACTTTGGAAGTAAGACTCGACTGGAGGAAGTAGGTCACTGGGGAGCTGGTCCGTGAGGCCATAGGCCCATGGCCCCTCCCAGTCTCATTCTCTGCTCCCTGGTTGTCTAGGAAGTGAGCAGCAGCCCTATAGCACAAGCGCTGCCACCAGGATGCTCTGCCCAAGCAGACAGAATGAAACAGCCCAGGGCTGAGCCCCCAGAAACCGTGAATGAAGAGGCATCCTTCCTCCCTCAAGGCCATTCCTCTGCTATTTGGCAATGGTATAAACAAGTGATGTTACAGGGCAAAAGCCTCTTCTCTAGCACATCCATGGTTATTTTCAACATCTTCCCCAAATGTACTAGCACAGCTATGGGCCTGATGATCTAAGATTTCCTTGACAAACAACGATGTGGATCCAGGCTGATAGAATCCAACAAAGGGGGCCTAGAAAGGACTGAAAGTGCCTACCACCCTGCCTTTGAAACCCAGGAACTGTGTAGAGAGAGGCAAGCTTGCCCAAGCGTTCCCTACTGAGGGCCTTCTGTGGGTGGCAGGAGGCACCTCGGCTCCCACAGCCTTGGTAATGTGGGGAGTGCCAGGCCTGTCTTGATTCCCACCACAAGCCTGGAATGCATGTCTTCATTTACTTCTAAAAGCTTCGGGACATTTTCCCTCCCATATGTTAAACATTAAATGGCAGAGCTGATAGAGACAGGCCCAATGTGACTTTGATTTTTGCGTATGCCGAGATGTTATGCTGGAGGACGTCCCGGGGGTCTAGGTCCTCAAAGCACTCAGAAGTCCCCACCCTCCCAGGAAACCCTCCTTCCCTCTCAACCTTCAGCAAGCACAACTGCTTTTAATTCTGAGGGGTTGTTTTCATCTATCATTAATTTTGGCAGTAGAAAAATAACCCTTTGATACCAAAGAAGGCTGGCTTAGTAGGAATTATTATTATTATTATTAGATTAGTAATAGCGGTGGTGATAAATTGGACCAGGCAAGAGTTGATGTAACGGATGCTCCTGGCTGCAGTGCATGGCTGTCAGTTCTGCTTAACCAGCCCTCCACTCTGGCCTGGGTTCTAAGTACTCTGTGTCTGTCCCCTCCCTGCTGAGCTTGTCAGCACCTGGAAGACACAGGCCTCTTCTTGTTCCCCTCTGCCTCCCCACCCTGCCCAGCTCAAACACAGAAATTGTTCCTCCAACACCAAACAGGGTGTTTAGTCAAACCTCATTAGCTGGAGTGGTCCCAGGGCCAAGTTCTGAGATGACCACTCACAAGAGGGTGGAGGACTGGGATTCTGGTGCTTTTTTAAAAAAGATTTACTTTGGGGCTGGAGAGATGGCCTAGCGGTTAAGAGCGCTGACCGCTCTTACAGAGGACCCGGGTTCGATCCCCAGCACGCACATGGCGGCCGAGAACCGTCTGAAACTCCAATTCCAGGAGAACTCCAGTTCCAGGGGAATCCGACACCCTCTTCTGACCTCCGCGGCATTGCACGACACGGGTGTGCAGACCTGCATGCAGACAGTACATTCCTACATATACAGAAATAAATAAAATTTTTCAAAAAAGATTTACTTTATTTTTATTGATGTGTTTGTGTGTATGCATTCATATGTACAGGTGCCTGTGGCAGCCAGAAGAAGACATTGGATCTCCTGAAGCTGGAGTTATAGGCAGTCATGAGCTGTCTGATTTGGGTGTTGGGAACTGAACTTTGGTCCTCTCCATAAGAGCAGAAAGTGCTCTCTTAACTTCTGAGTCATCTCTCAGCTCCCAACCTTTAGTCTTTAAAGTATGACTTTTAGTTCCCATAATTTAAAATATTTATTTATTTTTATGTGCATGAGTGTTTGGCCTCTGTGTAAGAACACCTGTATGCAATGCCTACAGTCCAGAAGAGGGCATCTGATCCCCTGGAGTTACAGATGGTGGTAAGCCACCAAGTGGTGCTTGAAACTGACCCTGGTGGGTCTTCTACAAAAGCAGCCACTACTCTTAATTGCTAAGACATCTTTCCAGGCCCCTATTTTTAATATTTTTAGACACTTCTCCTTTCTTGAGGTACAATTGACATAATAATCTGCACATATTTAAAGTGCGTAAATTTCATAAAGCTGGTGAGGTTGGGCGCATGAATATGTTCATGGATTTGTCTTTGTAATCAGACCAGAGGCTGTGCAGTTGGTGATTTTAAGCATAATCGCACCATGTTATTTCTTCCCCAGTCTTGACTGAGCTGCATCCAGGCACCACGATGGGGAGACAGAGAAATACTTCTGACATTGGATGAAGGTCTTCCTGGGGCCTCATCATTCATTCGTTCATACATTCACTCATTTGTTTGTTCATTCTTTCAACAAGTGTCCACCCTTTCCTTTCCAAGTACTTTAACTATTCCAGGCAATGGGGCTGTGACCCTGAGAACCAGCTGGGAGTGAGGGGGAGGCAGACAAGAAACAAAGGACTGTGCAAAGAGGCTAGGTCCCTATGACTTGTGACCCTGACCTGAGCATTGCAAAGAAAACCTCAGTAGGACAAACCTGGCTTTCCTTACTGGAAAGGAGCCAGCCTATAGGGAAGCGAGGTAGAAAGTTCCAGCCACAAATGGGAGAGAGCCTCGAGGGTATGGGAAAGGCAGGCTGAGTGCAGAGAACGGAGCCCAGGAGGAGTAGAAAGGCACAGGCTGAGAGGGAGCCAGGCTACCCCTCTGCCGCGGTGAGAATAGGGATCCTATCCTGGAGGAGATGGGTCTGAGCTCAGGCATGGCTTGATCTGATCTGCATCTTAAGCTTCTCATTCTGATTTCTGCCAGGACAGTAGACTGAGGGTCTAAGACAGCGATGTGGCCATGTGACTGGGAGTTGTGACACTGACCTGGAATCTAAGCCTGCAGGGAGGCAGTGTCCAGACAGATGTTGATGGTGGAGAGCCAGTAGGATTTGCTGATGGGCAGATTAAGAGGAGGGGCAACAGAAGGAAGGGAAAGGCAGGAAGAGGTGAGAGCACTCCAGGCTGAGCACCACGGAGCCAGAGGAGGCAGGACAGGTGACTTAACCTGTGAACACGAACACTTTCCACCTTAGAGAGCTAAGGAAAGTTATGAGATCTCTTCAGCATGGTGCCAATGAGCTCACTGGCCGAGTGAAAGTTGGTTGTAAACCCAGCAGCAGTGTGAAGGGAATAGTTAGCCCTGTCTCTCCTGTGGAGAATCCTGGCCACATCCCTTCAGGGTTTTTTCTCTATGGCCTCAGGAGAGAAACTTCTCTCATGAAGACAATTCAGAAAAACAGGACAGGGTGGGATTTTCATGCACAGAGATCATGCCTACCCTAACCTGTGAGCCACAGGTTTCCCAGGTGCGCCTCTGAAACTTCAGATCGAGAGCGGAGCAGAGAGTGAGAGAGACTGTCTTAGGAGAATCTCTGAGCATGGGGTCCAAAGACTGTTGAAAGAAATAGTACTAGCAGCAAAAGAAATAACCAAGGAAGTGAAGAGAAAACCCACAGAGTGGGAGGAAATATTCACCAATGATACATCTGACAGAGCATTAGCATCCAGAATATATAAACTACTCAAAAAACAAAGAAGAAAGAAAACAAATGACTCACTCCAAAGATGGAATAAAGAGCTGAACAGAGACTTCAGTAGGGAGGAAGTAAAGATGGCTGAGAAACATCTTAAAAAGTGTTCAACATCGTTAATAATTAAGGAAATGCAAATTAAAACCACTCTAAGATATCATCTCACTCTGATAAGACTGGCTAAGATCAAGAAAGCAAAAGACACCAAATACTGGAGAGGTTGTGGGGAAAGGAGAACACTCATCCACTGCTGATGGGAATGCAAACTCCTACAACCACTGTGGAAAGCAGTGTCGAGAACACTTAAAAGACTCAAAATGAACCTACCACCTGACCCAGCCATACCACTCCTGGGTATATACCCACAAGACTCATCCTTGTGCAAAGATACACGCACATCTATGTTTATTGCAGCTCTCTTCACAATAGGGAAGAGTTGGAACCACCCCAAATGCCCCTCAACTGGCAAATGGATAACAAAAATGTGCTACATCTATACAATGGAGTTCTATGCAGTGGTAAAGAAAGATGACATAAAAAAAAAAGATGACATTATGAACTTTGCAGGTAAATGGATGGAACTCGAAGCCATTATGCTAAGTGAAGTAACACAGTCCCAAAGAAACAAATGGGGAATGGTTGCCCTCATTTGTGGATGCTAGCACCAAATCCCCCAATTGAAAGGCAAGCCAAGCAACGTTATTGTTATATTTCTTTCTATCTGAAAGTAACTGTGATGTTATAATGTGAATCTCATAATGAGCCCCAGAATTAGCTTACCACTTACTTTCAGACATGGTAATCAATCTATAGGGCAGAAGGTATAGATACATATTTAGAGTAATATAAAATTAAAAGGAAAAAATGAACTCCTGGACATATATTGAAATTAACATATAGTTTATTCCTGGAGGACATAATTCTGGTACAGACATGACGTGTACATGGGCATACTTTGGAGTGGTACAGTTGGGAGGGAACCACAGAAGCATGAGGACTGGTCAAGGAACAGACTGCTGTGGTTGAGTTCTGCCTAAGATAATAAACCTTTGCAGAGAAAAACTTTGGAGAGAATGAGAGAAAGATGCAGGACATGTATGGCAGAGTGCATGAACTGGGGTGGGGTGGGAAGAAGGGAAAGGGAAATATGTCTAAATTGAACTGAAAATTATATCTGAAATACACAAAACATCAATAAAAGTATTATTAAAAAGAAATAGTACTAGGTGCATTAACATAATGTCAAAAGGCTCGCCTTGACAATAGAAGAAACGATGGGGGGGAGGAAGAAATCAAATATCTTAATTGTCATTAAAAAGTGATATTAGGGGCTGGAGAGATGGATCAATGGCTAAGAACACTTGCTGTTCTTCCAGAGGCCCTGAGTTTGATTTCTAGCACCTACAAGGTGGCTAACAACTGTCCATAACTCTATTCCAAGGGATCTGACACCCTTCTGGCCTCTTCAGGTCATTACATGCATTTGGGGCATGTGGATACTTACATACATGCAGGCAAAACATGCATATATATAAAATAAAAATAATAAAATTATTTTTTCAAAGCCAATTTTTATTGAAGCTTTGTGCATTTAAAAACAATAAAATATTTTAAGTGATATCAAAATAGGGGGCTGGAGAGATGGCTCAGTCGTTAAAAGTACTTGCTGCTCTTACAGAGGACCAGAGTTTAGTTCCCAGCACCCACCTTCTAGAGCTCCTGTTCCAGGGGATCTGACATCCTCTTCTGACCTTCACCGGCATTGTATGCGTGTAGTAGCACACAAGCAGGCAAAACACTTATATACATAAAATAAAAATAAGTAAAATCTTTTAAAAAGTGATACTAAAATAATTTTCTACAGAAAAGAATATTATTTTATTATTGCAAAGACAGTAGACTATATATTGGAATCAACAGTCTAAATTTGTGGCTATTCAGTTTATATGCATGTATCTCTGCATAGAGATAGATGACAGATAGATAGAGTATATTGTATACTGTCATCTCTCTGGATCTGAGGCGACTGGCTCAAGGACCCCCGTTAGATGCTGTCTTAGTTTTGTTTCCTTTTACTATGATAAAATACCCTGAAAAAAATCTACTTAAGGGAGAAAGAGTTTATTTGGCTCAAAGGTTACAATCCATCACTGCAGAGAAGTCAAGGGGGTGGAAACTTGAAACAGCTGATTACAACTCATCCACAGTCAAGAGCAGATGGAAATGTGCATGCGTGCTTGGCAGTGCTCGGCTCACTCCTCACTCTCTCCATTCATACAATCCAGAATCCCTTGCCCAGAGGGAGTGGTGCCGTCTCTAGCGGGTGGGTCTGCTCATCTCAATTAACACAGTCCCCCACAGATGTGCCCACAGACCAACTGACAATCCCTCATGAGACTCCTCTCCTAGGTGATTCTAGAGCTGAGAAGTAAAACTAACCATCACAAATGCCCCAATGGCCAGATGTTCAAGTTTGTTATATGACAGGGTCTGATATTTATGTAGAAGCCTCACACAATCTCCATATAATTTCTGTTGTATTGAGATTATTTCTAATACCCAATGTGCTGGATAGCTTCAGGGTCAACTTGACACACCTGGACTGAGGGAGCCTCAACTGGGGAATTGCCTCCATTGGACTGGCCTGAGGCCATGTCTGTGGGGTATTTTCTTGATTGTTGATTGATGTGGCCAGTCCACTGTGTATGGTGCCACCTCTGGGCATGTTGTACTGTACCATATAAGAAAGCAGGCTGAGCATGGGCCAGGAGAGCAAGCCAGTAAGCAGCGTTCCTCCATGGCCTGTGCTTCAGCTCCTGCCTCCAGGTTCCTGCCCTGAGTTCCTACCTTGAGCTCCGTAAAAGTGATGAACTGTGACCCGGGAGATGTAAGACAAACCCTTTCCTCCCCAAATTGGTCTCGGTCAGAGTGTTTTGTCACAGTAATTGAAGGCAAACTATAATGTGCAAATGGTTGTTAGATTATATTGTTTAGAGAATTACAGAAAAACATCTTCAAAGTGTAATGGGTTTTGGGGGAGTATTTTTGAGACAGGATCTCCCTTTAGTTCCAGTTGGCCTGGAGCCCACTATGTAGACCAGGCTGTCCTTGAACTCATAGAGATCCACCTGCCTCTGCCTCCAGAGTGCTGGGATTAAAGGTGTGCGTGACCATGCCAGGCTCAAGTATAATATTTTTTTTCAAGTGTAATATTTTTTAAAAAAATATTTTCAACCCTCAGTTAACTAAAGTTGAAGACGGGAAGCCCACAGACAAGGGGTGCCGCTACGTGCATATGGACACAAGTTCACACACAGATGTGTACTCTGACATGCGTGTGAATATGGAACATAGCAAATTAATTCAAATTCTAATCAGACTTGGTTTTAACCTTTTAATATTTTATTATTTTTCTTTCATGTGCATGACTGTATTGCCTGCATGTATGTAAAGTACATCCTTCATGTCATGCAATGCCTGTTGAGATTAGAAGAGGGTGTCAGGTCCCCTGGAACTGGAGTTATGGACGGTTGTTAGCCACCATGTGGGTGCTGGGAACTGAAACTGGGTCCTCCGCAAGAGCAGTCAGTGTCCTTAACAGCTGAGCCACCTCTCCAGCCCCAAGTTTTTACAGTTTAAAACTGGGATTGCGCTATGTCTCAGTACTGGAGAATACTCACACCACGAGCAAGGCCACAGATTCCAGCTCCAGGTCCCAAAGTGAAATTAAGAAACAAATGAGCCGGGCGTGGTGGCGCACGCCTTTAATCCTAGCACTTGGGAGGCAGAGGCAGGCGGATCTCTGTGAGTTCAAGGCCAGCCTGGTCTACAGAGTGAGTTCCAGGACAGCTGGGGCTGCAGGGAGACCCTGTTTCAAAAAGACCTCCCCCCAAAATGAAGGAAAGAAGAAAGAAAAGAAAAAAGAAGAGGAGAGAAGAGAAGGGAAAAGAAAAGAAAAGAAAAGAAAAGAAAAGAAAAGAAAAGGAAAAGAAAAGAAAAGGAAAGGAAAAGAAAAGAAAAGTAAAAAGAAAAGAAGGGTGCCACTTGCTATCCCCCACAGGCAGGCACTCTGGCCTCTGTTAAGAAGTTTTGCATTACTGAGCTCCACCGCTGGGGGGTAGCATCTCCCGTTAGTTCTCTCTTCATGGCTTGTTTTCACCTGGAATATGGGCACAAGAGACACCCAGGAATCTGAGGTGCTGGAAGAAAGAAAGAGGAATGTGTCTTATGTGCCAATACATTGAGTAGGTCATGGTCTATTTGAAAGATGAAGAAGTTGATGCTCAGAGAGGTTAACAAGTCACAGGAGGCCACACAGCTAGAGGCCACAGACACATTAGCTTGGAGCTAATGCTGAGCCCTAGTTCCAACTGTGGAAACAGTTTGCCTACCCAAAAGCTCTGTAACTCTGAGTATCCAGTGAGGCTATTTCAATCTCCAGTCAAAGGAGTGCTGATGGAGCAACAGGTCTAATTACTTACACGGTCCTGGAAAACTTTGTATACAGGGAGTTTATTGGTAGTAAAATTGTATCCTGGCTGACTCAGCATATATTACCAACACACAAACTCCCTGACCATGGAAATGATGACATTTAGGCCACACTGTGTGTGGTGAGATGACAACTTTGTGGAGCTGATTCTCTCCGTCTGCCTTTACTTGGGTTCTGGGGATTTGAACTCAGTCATCAGTCTTGCAGGGCAAGCTCTTTAACCTCTGAGTCATCTCACCAGCCTTTTCTCAGGGCACCTCTGCTGATGCCAGCACCTAGCGGATGACCTCTGGACAAGCTCACTTCAGTGTTCAGATCACTCTGTACCTTCAGCAACACCAGAGCCATCAGAATGAATTCAATGGCATTGTATTATTAAGGCTGCTGAAATTGATTTTAGTGTTGAATTAAAGAAGAATTCCAGCTGCCTGTTCTCTTGAATAAGAAGATGAAACGATTATGAGTATCCTCAGTGAGACTGGCCCAGCACCAAGTGGCTAACTGTTACAGAGACACAACTCCAAGCCGTTTCCCTCAGGAGTGGCTCTGCACCCAGACCACTGATGTAGACAGCTGACAGTAGGGCATCACTGCGCTCCATGCTGCCTGTCACTGTGCCAGGGTCTTTAACTGTGTGCCTTTACTTAAATCACTCACAACCCTCTGATGTGGGAACTACCAAGAACAATGCTTATTTTAGTTAAGTATCTTGCCTATGGTCAAACAGTGAATAGGCATAGATTGGTGTTTCAAAGCTAGAATTGTTAACGAGTATGGTTTTTGACCTCTAAACATAAAAAACGAATCCCTAGGATGGTAGGTCTCAGAACTATTCATCAAACTCTGGATGCCGAGCAAGAAGTTCAAGATCCAAAGAAATACACAACGAACCTCAAAACAAAGCCTAGGCAGGAACAAAAATTCATGTTGCAATCTCTCTCTCTCTCTCTCTCTCTCTCTCTCTCTCTCTCTCACCTCTCTCTTCTCTCTCTCATCTCATCGTAAGCACATGAATTTTCTTCCATATCTCAAACAATTAATCATGCATATTTCTGTTTGTGCACCAAGACATGAAAATGGAAACACCGTGGATCAGTGTTCCCTCAACAAATAATTAAAGAGCAAGGACCATCATTTGAATTACCGAAGTTCAAAAGGATCTTAGGCTGCATTTACTACTGAGTGCGGAATCGGCACTCCTGGGAAACAATGCCCAGGTAATTATTTTAAATGAGCATTAATTATGTCATTATTAGAAATGGGGAGAAAATGCAATTTCCTTCTGTCACTTCTTGATATCTTAACTAGAGGAATATTTGCCATGCTATTATAACAAGTCGCTATTGCCATGACGGTGGCCAGCCAATAATACAGAGACATGTACATTTTCATATGAATATATCATGCCTAACTAATGAGATTGCTCATTTCATAACTTCAGTTCCATTTTTATTATTTCATAAAACTGGAAGTCCTTATCCATTTTATGAAAAACACCAAACCTTTGTGAAATTCATTAAATAAGCATAAAAAATTCATTAAACAAGTGAATTGCATTCCTAGCTGCTTTGATGCAAATGCCCTTTAAGCAATGTAAAACTCCATATTGATTTAACCTTTCATGTTCTGATATTTCCATGTGGATATAAAAAAATTCTTTATTCAGGGAATGAAATTAAGCGCTGATCCCTTGATCTCTTGCTGGCAGGATAGATTGGTCAATTTAAGTAGCTGCTGCTCATCAGCAAACAACTGAATTTAAAAGTATTAAGGCATGTCGATATTTTAAGTATTGTCACCTGCACATCAGGCAAAGGGAAAAATATATTATTCCAGCTCAATTAAATTTGTGTTTGCCGTCAGGCTGACCTTGAAAGGGCAAGCCCATTGGGCCACCACTCTGTGCCCTTGGAAGTTGACAAGGGCAACAGTAGTAAGATGTAAAACACCAACAATAGCCTGCATATTTTGGATTGTGTGGCCAGAACAGCCAGAAAATAATTAGCCTGGAGACACAGTCCCCTTGGGCTGTGTCCCCTCATTAGCAGGGGGCAGCCAGGGGAACCAGCTTTAGTTCAGAGGAGGAGAAACAGACTCGCCCTTCACCTAAGAAATGCTGCTGGGAACCTCATTAGGCCAAGAGCATAAGGCAGATTTCAGAGGCCTTTAAGGAGGATGAGCCCTTGGAGGTCATTGGCCACTCATTCATCTATCCATTCATTCATTTGTTCATTCAGTCAATCAATGCATATGTATCAGGTGCCTGATCTTTGCCAAGAACTAGAGTCAGTGCTTGGGAGTAAAGTGTAACTAATGTTGCTATTGCCCCGATCCTTTTAGGCCTTACAGACCAGGATGTGGTTTTTACATTGAAGAAACTGGTCCCCCAGCTCATAGTGTTTTATGCTTCTAATTGCAGCTCTGACATTTTCTTATTGTGTTGTAGGACTTTAAGTAAGTGGCTTGGTCTCAGAGTGTCCTCTTCCCTGTTCCTGCCTCATGAGGCTGTTGGATCCATGAAGTGATCTCCTGTGCCTGCGAACATCAGCTGAGGTGGACAGCAAGCAATCGGTGCCCAAGAAGCAGCAAGCATGGCCACTCTGCTTCTTCAACTATAATTCTCATCTTATAGGTTAAACAACTGAGAATTACAAATTTAAGGTCATGTGGGACTGGAGAGCAGACTGGGACACAGAGGGTCCTTTCTTTTATTTTATTTTATTATTTTTTCATTTTTTATTTTATTTTATTTTTTATCTAGACCCATGTCTCCCCCCCATTCCCCCACCCAACCAGAGCTCATGCATTCTGCCAAACATGGGTCCTTTCTGTACCAGTAGTGCTCATCAAGCTTCCCAAGCCGCAGCTGTGGATGTCGATGAATTCCTCAGATGGCTCGTGTGACTATACAACACATGATTGGTTTGTTGAGGCTTCAGGGAAGGCATGATCCAGGATCTCAGTGATGTCACCAGCATCCAGCTAGTTAGTCTTAATTTCTGTTTCATTTGCTTAGAGAAGACCTCAGCAAGATTTTCCTCTCGAAGCCCCAATGTACCTTGCTAAAGGACTTTCCTTGTCTTTGTTTGTGTTCTAGAATAAAAGTAAGACTCCTTGTCTCTGTACTCACCGAGGCTTAAAATGTGTAACTGGGACAGCTGAAGCCACATGCCCACTCCTGAACCAATAATCAGGACCAGGAGATGAAGAACACTGACTGGCTTAGCATGGTCTCTTTCACATCCCAGCTAGGGTGGGTGCCCAGGATCACAGAAACCAGGGGCTGCTGGGAAAGTGAGAGCTAGTGAGGAAATGCATGCTGGCTTGTAACCAGCCACACATGTGCTCGGGCAAATTTAAAGCAATATGCTACCAGAAGATCTGATTTCTACCCTAGCTGACGACCAAACCACATGAGACGGAACTAAAGCTAGACTTCTATCAGGACACCATGAGTTCCAGGAGGGCGGAAAGCATACTTCTAGTCTCTAGCCTCTCCCCAGGACTTGGCACAGGTCGTTGGGGCCATTATATTATGACAGTGTCAGACAGCCTGTCTGATGTCTGAATCCCAGCACTGCCTCTTAGGTGAAGAAGAAATAATTCAGGGTTTAGAGAAGGGATGTGTGAGCATCCAAGAAAGGCAGATTTGTAATGTGCAGAAAAGATGCAGGCAGCCACCAAAAGATGCAGAACCGGACCCACTCCCGTGCCTTGTGCTACCCAGGCCCATCCCTCTGTCATCCAACTTCTCTACAAGGTCTAGAGCAAAGCGGCCATCCCAGGCACCTGCACCTCATCCCCATGGGGAAGCAATTCCCCCCTTTCCCTGCTCCTCCCTGACATCTCCCCTGTCTTCTGGATCCATCATCATCTCTACTGCCTCTTAATTTTCCCAGAAGCAGTCATGAAATGTTTGTAACAGTGCATTTAATTCTGCTATTGATCAGCCTGGTGGGATATTTTGGTGGAAGATTTGGAGCATCAAAACAAACCCAGTCTTTAGGATTGGCATCAGTGTCCAGGTGTATCTAGATTGGTGGGGTTCTCCGGGTGGTAAAGATGAAAACCCTGACTCAAACTAGTTAGTATAATATATACATAGATGTAATAATAGTGTGGTTCTCTCCCTGGGTTGTTTATTGAAAGAAAGATGCTCACAGGCTTAGAGAATATTAAGGTTTTTGTAATATTTGTAATATCAGAAGACTCAGAAACATTCCAAGTTGAAAATGCAACAGCATGAGTCAGTCAGATTCAAAGTTCCCCAGTGTGGAGAAGACCACCTTCACAGGGAGAGGGCTCGGCAGGCAGGAAGGCTCCAGGCCCCTTTGCTTGTGGCGTAGTTTGTGCTCCAGCAGCCCTGTCTTCTCTGACCCCAAAACTTCTGTCTACTTACTGCTAAATTGGCCCCAGGAGATGCAAACACCTAATCTTCCCTATCCTACAAGGGAAGACACAGACATCCCAGAGGGGTCATGTGACTTGTCCTAGGCCAGGAGTTCGTGACCACGTTTCCATGAGTCCATACCTGAAGCTGTCAGCCTCCAGCCCTCCATGCACCCTGTTTGTTGCATATAGCTGAAGGAAAAATAATTGCAGAGTAGTGAGAGAATGGGCTGTGGGGAGCAATCTCCCTTGGACATCTTTTGATCAGTTCAAATTCATTTTTTCCACAAAAATGAAAGTACCTCTTGGCAGGGATTATGGCTGAGTTGTAGTTTTTGTGTTCCATGACTTGTGGCTCCATTGAGTGTCCAATGTCATCAACTGAAGGGTAGAGCGGGAGGGAGGGAGGGAGGGCGGGGGTGGGGGGGTAGTCAGGGAAAACTGGTTCATGGATACAATGGGCAGAAGCATTGGGAGGCTGGTAAAGAGGCATAGGTGCTCAAAAGGTGAGGGGATAAAGGAAGAATGAAATACACATGGCAAGCAATCAGCATTCCAAAACAAAATGAAGCTGAGTGTGGTGCACATAACTGAAGTGTCAGCTCTGGAGAAGCTGAGGCAGGAGGATAATGAACAGGAGAGCAGCCTAGGCTACACAGAAAGATATGCACTGACAATTAGGTAAAGCAAAATGATAAGATGGAAAGAGTCACCTGGTAGTCTTCTTTAACTTTGATCAGGGATGTATCACGAACAAGTCAAACACAGAAGGACAGACCAGCAGGGCTTTTAAGGTTGGCAAATGACACTGCAGCCACAGTGTGATTAGCTGGAAGACAGCTATCTGCTTATGGATGTCAATAACTACAACCTGGAAAGCCTGCCGGGCACTGCTAGTTCCTCTGTGCTCTTAGCAAGCTGCGTGACTTTGGACGTGTCACCTACCCTCCCTGAGTTGTGTCTTTTTCATCTCTGAGCAGGAAGCATGTGAAGCAAACACACACCAGTCTTAAAATTCCATTCTGCTTGGCAGTGGGTATCCACAGGAGCTAGGGGAGGAGGAGGGTCAGGATCTCAGTGGGTGGGATCTTAAGCGCCCCCAACCCCACCTTAACCAGAGCTTTCTTTTATCTTTTTTTATAATCAGAGTTCTGCATAATATTTTCAGGGAAGAAAGAGTTCTGAGGCTAGAAAGCAAATGAAAACCACTCGGCCCACTGATCTCTGAGGTCTTCCAGTGTTGGTGTTCTAGCAGTCGAGGGAGATAATTGTCTGTTTCTAACCCACCAACCTCTTGCAAATAATTGAGGCACCAAACAGAAACCACACCCAGGCGCCTGTCTGCAGGCTGCCTTCCGGGGTACCGGGAGGGCTGAGGCCCAATCTCTCTGACTGTTTTGTTCTCAACCTAGACTGGCCGACACAGATTGCCACTACCTAAGACAGGCATCTACCCCATCTTCAGAAAACCCCAGTTTTCTGAAAAGCAGTTGCTTTGGCGAGATGGGGAGCCCGTGTCCCTCTGGGCTGAATGATTTCACGTATAGTTTCTCTGTGGTTATTGGCGGATTTGGAGCTTTTAGATGCCTCGGTGAAACTATTCATTTGCCTTAATAACAGCTGCTGACAAACACTCTATTTCCCTTCTCACTGATAAAGTGCTGCCTCCCCTTGATGGACACTGCATCGTAAAGCCCTTGGCAGCACTTGAAGCTATTTAACTTAAAACCATTATTAGATTTTAGTATAGCTCTTTCTTGACACCTCAATCCAAAAAGAAGGCCTTGGGGTACCTCTGAGATATTTAAGTCTGTGCTGTCTTAGGAGACCACCCTCCTACCAAAGGCAAATCCTTTAAAAGTTGCTTTGTAATATTAAAAAAAAAAATGAGAGAAAAATCAAGAGTAAGTTAAAGAAAACTGGGTAGGTTTTCATGATTACTAATTTAGCAGATTCTCCATTATGTTTTATTGATAGCTCTAAACATAAATCTACTACAGTTACTTAAAATAAGACGTGTAAGAACACACACTCCCATGCCTGTGGCTTTGCACAACAGCGCACAGAGGCTCTTCGTGACAACCCAAGCAAGAGATATTTAAATGGCCAAATTCAGGGCTCCAGCAAGCCTTCAGATTTGAGAATAAGCTAAGTCACCTGCTGCTCACAGATGTACCACTCCGAGTCCCAGTGTTCATGCAGATTTAAACATGACATTTCTTCTAGTTGATTCTTGAATTAGAAATACCTATCTCACCCACAGTTTATTATTTGCAATTGGAGAGTCATGTGTGTGGGGCCCTGAGTTTACAGGAGAAAATAATGCATACTGCGCCATTTAAGAGGGTTAGTATTTCTGATTAAAGTCTCCTCAGGGGACCACCTTAATATGTTACGAGACACCTTTACAGGCTCAAACAAACACAAAACTGTAAACTGTACATGCAGCCCATAAAAAGCAATCACTTTAAAGGTTTGCCATCTGGGTTCATCTTCTTTCTTTTTAAATCATGATGTGCCCAAGAATAATCAAATCTTTGTATTTTATCTCCCAAATGCTAATGAGGTTGAACACAAGTGTAAAGGCAGAGAGCTGATTCAAGGGACCATAATGAGGCATTCATAGGTACTATTTCCTTTATAAATACATGATCTCAGAAAAAATGTTTTACCTGTGAGGATTGCTGCTGCAGCAACTGTAACGCCATAACAGAGATAATGACACGTCTTTATCCTGGAATGGAGAACCGTCATCACTGACGTGGTCAAAACCAAACCTGTTTCTTTGCTTCAGCTTAACTGCTGGGGTTGTGGAGGTGGACAGTCCTGGGTACCTTGTACCCAAAAGACCAGTAATCTCTTCTACAAGCTGCAACATGGAGAGAGACATAAAGCCCATCTCTTAGTATTATTTTAAAGGAGACAAAGTATCTAATAGTGTTCTCTAGGCAAACATCCTCTCCCAGGGAGATCAGCTTAACTCCCTGGTATATCCTGAAGCACAAAGCATTTTAATAAAAGAAGATTTTGGTTGCTATATGGATCTGAATCGCAGGTCTCTTTCATAGATGTATGTCCTCACACAGAGGCAGCTGGTAGCATATCTGATGTCAATTGAACACCAGGGCTCTCCTCCAACCCTCCCTCTCTTCTGCCCCAAGCCCTTCTGAGGCTTTCTAATACCAACTAGGATAGAAAGAAGGGGTCTTTTGTACCCTTGCCTCCCTGCTGTCTTTGCTGGTGCAAGAGACCCCAACCTTCCCCACGTGACTGAACCACTCTCAAGCCACAGCCTCGTCTGGTCTTCACACCTGTGTGACAGGAACAAGCTCTGTGAAGCCTGGGCCAAGGTATTGTCAATAGCGTCTTTTCCTGGGGGACTTCCAGAACTCCTTGCTGGCTGAGAGTGGGACTCGAGATTCAGGGACCACTGAGTGCTCAGCCTTGTTGTAAGAAATGTTTCTGTGCTCCTACTATGCGCAAGGTGTGTTTCTGTGAGTAGGGTTATGCTCCAAGAGAACACCGGAAAACTGGACATCTAGGGGTGAAGGGCTGATCTCATGGAATCAAAGCTTAGGACCAATCATTCATCCACTTATGTTTGAAAGTGCCAAAGAGTCACATGTGAAAGCTTACAGTAAAAAAAAAAAAGAAAGTGCCTAAGAGATGCCAGCTGTGCAGAAGTATGGCCATAACATTCTCAGAGAAAGGCTACCCTTATATCACAAGATAGTATGGCAAATGTAGCTATAACTGGAGTTTTGGGACAAAAGGCAGGGCTCCAGGAGTCCTGAAGGACTAGCTGGGGCACTCATTCTAATGTGTCTATTAAAGAGAAAGGGGATCTAGCCAAGGCACATTGGGAAAAGGGACTGGTCTCTCCTGGGGGAGCAGAGCCAAGGTCAGGTTAAGTCAAAGGAGTTACCTATGTATGGCATTTAAAGAGAGGCCCGTTCCAGGGGCACGCAAGTACAAGGCTGTCACCTCACAGCGAGTGCCTCCTTTGGTCTTGCAACAGAGGCAGCTCATCCACAAGACCCTAGGGCCAACCCTGTTAAGGAATTTTAAAAATCAATGATTTCGGGGCTGGAGAGATGGCCTAGTGGTTAAGAGCGCCAACCGCTCTTGCAGAGGACCCAGGTTTGATCCCCAGCACCCACATGGTGGCTGAGAACCGTCTGTAACTCCAATTCCAGGAGAACTCCAGTTCCAGGGAATTCGGAGACCCTCTTCTGACCTCCGCGGCATTGCACGACACGGGTGCACAGACCTATATGCAAAACAGTACATTTATACACATAAATAAATAAAATTAAATTTAAAAAAAATCAATGATTTCTGCACTATACCCCATAGGCTCTGAGTTGATTGGCCTAAGGGTGGATACATCAAGGTGTCTGAACACTCAGCACAGATTCTATGTGAAGCTTCTTTTAGGAGCCTCAGGTCCAGTGGGTGTCCCAGAAGGGGCACAGCAGTAGCGGGTCAGGGTCATGACTGAGGAGTGGGTTGGGGGTGTGGTGGTCAGGCTCCTGGGGCACCCCTGGCTCTGTCTTCAGTAGCTGTGGAAGACACTGAAGTTCCCTGTTCTGATGTGTTCCCGTTCTTCAGGATGCAGCTACTGGGGTCCTCTGCACCCTAGCTCAAATATTCTGATATTGGGGCTGGCAAGATGGTAGGTTCTTGCCACCAAGCCTGTGATCTGAATTGGATTCCCAAGGACCCACAGGGTGAAAGGAGAAAATGACTCTTGTGAATTGTCCTCTGACTTCCACATGTACACACACACACACACACACACACACACACACACAATAAATGTAAAAAATATTCTGTTGAGAAGCCTGAAAAGTCAATAAGATCATCTCCTTTTGGTGTCGAGAAAACCGAAGCCCTCAGAGATGAACTCTCTCATCGTACATCAGAGTCCTGGGTTTGACTTTGCTCAAAGCATGTGCTCCTAACCTTCTGATAATTTCCCCAGATTCTCCTGTGAGAATGCCCACCTTTCTCATCAATCACAATGACATACCTGATTCTGAATATGTGAGCTGTATGTTGGTTTACAAAAGCCCCCCCTTGCCCTTGACCTCGGGGGAATTTCTACCACCACGTACCTTTTCACCAGAGTTCATTCTAGTCTGCAGGCTGGACCTCAGATTCACTTTTGGCTCCATGAGAGGTCCCATGTTCCCATGGCCAGCCTTTAGGCTGGTGTCAGGGAAGGGGAGGAGATGCTGGGTCTACAGTGTTAGCAGGCATCTCTAGAGTACTCAGTCAATGGCTGCTGCCATACAGGGGTGCCGAGGTGACATGGCCCTGAGGTGACTCAGCCCTGAAGATCTATCTATATGGTTAAGTTCTGCAGCCAAGGCAACCCCATGAGAGAGCACCTCATAAGCCAACTTCACAGCCAAAGAGTGGGGCAAAGAGAGAGCAAAGCCCACAGATCTTGGTGCATTTACAGAAAACAGAAGTGAACTTGCCCTGGAATGACCAAGCTTTTCATTCCCTGTAGTGTATTACATAGCTATAGACTTCTCTTCCTCTGCTGATGGCTCCCTGCCACCTGCTAAGCCAAGTCTAAGTCCTGGTTCTCCACTTGCCACTTAACATAAACTTGGGACAGACACTCAACCCCTTGAAACCACAATTTTTGTATCTTTAACATTAAGATAAAGCCTGGCATGGTAGTAGATGCCTGTAATCCCAGCTACTCAGGAGGCTTAAGCAGGAGGATCGAGTAGAGTTCTAGGACAGTCTATGCAACTTAGCAAGGCTGTCTAAAAATAAAATTTACAAAGGGCTGGGGATCTACTTCAGTGGTGGGTTCTTATCTAGCATATATAAGACCTTGGTTTAATCCCCAGTGTTGGGAAGACATCCAAACAGATGGTAATGAGAGGTACAGGTTGTGATAGACTGCTGGTGGATTCTTCAGTAGCCTGTTGCCACATTCCCAGAATCTGAGCTTGATGCATAAAGCAAACAATGCATCAGAAGTGACAGGGTCAATGCTAAGCCTAGGGCTAAGCCTGGATCGCAAGGGGCTTTGTACAGTTTGTGTCTCTATCTCAGAATCCCACTTTTGAATAGGCCTGGACATGTTAGTTGAAAGGATGTGAAACAATAGCCCAGCTCAGAACACCAAAGCCCAGCCATGCCCAAGTTGACCCTGCCCACTGACTTGTCCACAGTGAGCCTGAGACCAGCCAAGGTTAGCCCAGGTCTGCAGAAACTCTTTAGACTCATGATAAAATAATAAATTATTGGGTTTTTTTTAATTGCCAGGTTTAGGAGTAATTTGTTATTCAGCAACGGGCCACTAAGTGACATATATTTGGGAGAATTTGAGGGGGTGTGGGTTTGGGTTTGGTTTGGTATTCTTTTTTGCTGTCTAGCTGCACTCTGTAGCCTAGGCTGGCCTGGAACTCACCATGTAGACCAGGCTGGCCTCAATCTTACAGCAATCCTCCTGTCTCAACCTTCTGTCATCTTACCTGCTATCATCTCACCTGTACACAGAATTCTTTTGATTATTAATGTGATCATGCATGCTAGCACAGTACTAGGAACAATACAAATACTCAACATGTATTAGTTTATATTAATAACAGCACTAGCAGCAGCAGCAAGAACAAGCTGTGTGAGTTGTGTGGGTCTTGTCTTGTAGTGCCCACCTAGACACAGCAGGACTGGCTTCTGGGCACACTTTGTACTTCTCCTGTCTTAAACTTGGGTATTTTCTTACCTGGAAAGACCTTCCTCTATGTAAACCTCCCAATGTGCCTGACCTTAAAAACGAAGCTGAAATGCCATCAGTTCCAAGAACCGGATGCTGTCAGGCATGTATACCTGGGATGCATCTCTGAGTCCTGGATACCCCCAATCCTGTGAGGATGAGCAATGACATTGTCCTTGGTTCAACATGTGTGTCTCCCGATCGAGTACAGGTTGTCTGAAGTTGCGGCTGTCCACACATTACTCTCTGCTGTTCTCCAGTGGACCTGACTCAGGACCTGGATAAATCAGGAATGGCAAATGGAGTGTTTGGGGAGCAAGCCAGCTTTAGTCAGCTGGGAGTGAACTCCTGGCATGCCAAGGTGAAGGGCTCACGAGACTGTGTTCAGCTCTGTTAGTAATACCTTGCATAAGCACTGAATGCAACCAGCAGCCTTGGAGCAGGCATTAGCTGACACTGCAGTTTTAGAATTCCATATCTGAAACCAAATGAGATGTAGACACAGTGCCACGTTTCTCCACATGTCTAATTGTTATGTCACCCCAGCTCCATGATGGCCCTATGTTTGCTATTCTCCACTTTGAGGGAGAGGTTAAATGGCTTGGTAAAAACCACTCAGCTAGCAAGAGGCAGAGGCAAAGCCTGAATATAGATTGGCTGCCTCTCCACTCAAGGCCATTTTTGCTGTAGGATACGAATTGTTCTAATTGACATCGTAGCCCTGAGTTTATATTTTTATGCACCATGGAAATTCACTTCAATTATGTAAATTGGAATATTTATTTAAAACACAGGAAACTACAATATAGCCAAAAGCATACATGCACATGAGCACACATACATACAACAGAGATGTTAAAATGAAAGAACTCGCTTTTCGTTCTTTCCTACTATAATTCTCAGTGTGGGTAAGTGGCCATGTGCTATTGTCATTGTCACAACAGCATCATAAGGTCATAATTTAATGAATGGTTTACCCAGTACAAAATGAAGACAACATTTCTAACATAGTAGACTTGACTAGGGAGTAGAAGTGCTCTGGAAAATCCAATTTTCTGGTTAATAAAAAGTGACTACATGGAATATTATGCTGTAGGGAGGAACAATAAATTAGGTGTAAATAGAGAAATATGGGCAGGTTACCAAAATAAAATGCTTCGTGAGAGAAATGGGAAAAATTCAGTACTATTCAATTCACATAAATTAAAAACACACGCGCAGCATATTCTGTTTTTCACATACGTCATGGGAAGGGAAGTGGGACTAGGAATCAGAAATAAGATTACTCAGAAGGGGCCTCACCCAGACATTGATAATGCCGGCCAAGAACTGAGAATTCTGAGCAGTACCGTTGTGTGGCGGAGGCTCAGCACTGTATTTATTTGGTAATAGAAGTTTCTCCAAAAACAAAGTGAATTGAAAATATACAAATATCTCAATTCCCATCACAGATGCTTCCTTGGGCATGGCTTTTGCTTCATTCCACTTCATAAATATGGATCCAAGCACTGAGAACACAGGGTAATCTAGAATATTCTACCTTCAAGAAGTATAAGAACGGCTAATATTTCTTAGCACTTATAAAATGCTAAGCTCTGCTCAAAGTATATGTATTATAATTAGTTCTTATAAAACATTATGACAATTATTTTCTCTTTAAAGATTAAAACCAAACCTAGGGGCCAGAAAGATGGGTGAGCAGTAAAGACCACTGGCTGAACTTGCAGAGGACCTGGGTTCGATTCCCAATTCCCAGCACCCACATGGTAGCCAAAAACCTTCCATAACTCCAGTTCCAGCAGAATCTGATGCCCTCTTCTGGCCTCTGCTGACATTGCATGACACAGATGCACTTACATACATTCAGGGAATATGCTCATACACAAAAATAAAAATAAATAAAATATTTTAAAAAATAATAAATCAAGCTGGGCATGGCATTTAATCTCAGCACCTGGGAGGCAGAGGCAGGTGGATCTCTGTGAGTTCAAGGCAAGCCTGGAACTACATAGTGAGTTCTAGGCCAGCTGGGGCTACAGGGAGATCCTGTTTCAAAAAAGACCAAAATAATAATAATAATAATAATAATAATAATAATAATAGTAAGTCAAGGGTCTAGATAAATGCCTCAGTGGTTAAGAGCACTAGCTGTTCTTGCAGAGGACTCGGGTTCAATTCCCAGCACCCACAAGGTGGCTAACACCATCTATAACTCCAGTTCTGGGGAATCTGAGGCCCTCTTCTGACCTCCAGGGGCACTGCATGACACAGGTGCACTTACACACTTGCAGGCAATACACTCATACACATAAGGTTAAAAAATAAAATATTTTAATAGTAATAATAATAAATCAAAAAATTTTTAAGAAACTAAGGCTAGCAGACATTAAGAATTTAATCCAAAAGTAGCAAAGCTGGAATTTGCACTCAAATGTTCCTGTCCCTAAAACTCAGTTTCATTTCATGAGACTACATTGTGACAGTCAGTATTGGCATGAGGTCATGTTGGAGAGGTAAGGTACACAGTATCTCAAGGTGATTATTGTAACTACAGCATGGGCTATGAATTCTTTAACTATTTTATTTTTATGTGTATGAGTGTATTGCCTGCATGTATGTAAGTGCACATGTTGTACAATGCCCACAGAGGTCAGAAGAGGGCATTGGATCCCTTGGAACTTGAGTGACAGATGGATGGTTAGCTGCCATGTCAGTGATGAGAACCAAACCCAGATCTTCTGCAAGAGCAGCCAGTGCTCTAAACTCAACAGCTGAGCCATCACTCCAGCCCCGGACTATGAGTTCTTTAAGGATGCCAAAGAGTCACATCCATTTCTATAGTAGCAAAGCTGAGCATTATAACTGACTTTACACTTGTGTTAAATGCAAGAAAGCAGCACAGATTTCAGGCTAAACTTTCTGGTTAGTAGATTTCTAAATGAAACCAATGTATCACTTTTATCCTTTTCTTTGTAGACCAAAGAATCATGTAGGCAGCTCACTACACAAAGTTGTGTATCCCTGATATGTGTCAGAGAAATCCTTACCATTCATAACAGGAGACCGTCTGATTTTCCCCTTAAAGAGAAGGTTTGCAATCCCAGACCCACATCCAGATTCTGAATCATCATTTCTGTCAATGCCACCAACACCTACCATCATATCCCCTGCCACCATCCATCAAGCATTGTACAGGCATCATCTCATTACCAAGCTTGTGACTTGATACTATTACTTATCCTATTAAGCAGGTAGGCTTCAAGGAAATCAAATGACTTGCCAAACACCACATAGGTAAGTAAACAGTATAACAGTGCATCAGTCAGAATAGGCAAGGATGTGCTGCAGTAACAAATAGCATCTAAATCTCAGTGGCTTAACTTATGGATGACTTACTACAGGTCTGAGAGTTTGAAACCAGCTTCCCTCTGCACAGGAACTAGGTCAGTAGTGGCCCCACTACGTCAAAACATACACACTTTTTTTTTGTCTTTTCGAGACAGGGTCTCCCTGTAGCCCTAGCTGTCCTGGAACTCACTCTGTAGACTAGGCTGGCCTTGAACTCACAAAGATCTGCCTGCCTCTGCCTCCCAAGTGCTAGGATCAAAGGTGTGAGCCACCACGCCCGGCTAACATACACAATTTTTAAAACAGGAGAAGAGGATGATTGGCATCTCTCACAGAGATGTCTCACTCACCCAGCCTGGAAGTGACTCTCCTTGTTCATTCTGTGAACAAGCTAGAAGTATGGCTCTGACTACCTACAAGGGGACTTGGAAGCTTTGTTTCTGGTATACCAGGGTTAATGGAGAAATGTGTGCTGGTGACCACTAGAAACAGCTATCACAAGCAGGCTCCAAATGCCATGAGTCCCTGAAGAAGCCTGTATCCACCATGAATCTTTTTTTTTAAAGCAAACTCTTCTTCTTTCATTATTTTTTTTAAATTTTATTAATTTCTTTTATGTGTATAAATGTACTGTCCGCATGCAGATCTGTGCACCCGTGTCATGCAATGCCGCAGAGGTCAGAAGAGGGTGTCGGATTCCCCTGGAACTGGAGTCAAAGATGGTTCTCAGCCTCCAAGTGGGTGCTGGGGATCGAACCCGGGTCCTCTGCAAGAGCATTCGGAGCTCTTAACCACTAGGCCATCTCTCCAGCCCCATTCACCATGAATCTTAGGTGCAGCTTCTTGAACACATCCATGGGTCTTGAAGATGATTATTATAGCCTGTGCATTCACTTTGTGCTCAAACCTCACAAGAGACTTATATGTATTTCCATGTCACCCTCATAATAACACCATACGATAGGCACTATTTTATGGATGAGGAAACTGGGACTCAGATAAGTGAGGCAACTTCCTCAAGGCAAAGCTTGCCTCTAAAACCCTAAATAATGGCATTTTCTCATTCATTAGTTTCCAAAATGCTTTCAGTTATGTTATGGATTTAGTGTTTCAGGAAAGTCCTATCCAGTTATTAAGAACAAACCCCCCTCACAGCTGAGGGCATTGGAGTTTAGCAAGGTTGACTTCATCACCCGAGAGGCCATGATGCCAAGACCTAAGGGGGGAGATTAAACAAACTTAAGGCACAGAGCGAAACGCAGTCGATCCCCCAGGCTTGTCCTGGCAGCTCCTTTCCCAGGGGAGAGGGCCAGAGAAATTCCAACCCTCCAGAGTTCATGCTCTCAAACACTTATGAAAGCTTTAAGATCCAGACAAAATCCAGACCTGAGTGCAAAGGTTCCCAGAGTTGAGATTTTATTGCCAGATGTAAATCCATCTTCGCTGAGTCCTGCTCCAGTTTCCCCATGCCTCACTTGAAATATGTCATGTGTGCTGAATGGATTTGTTGGCTCCCTGTTGCCTTCATAAATTATGAATATGAAGTCCAAATTTCTTAGGGCCTGAATCCAGCTGGGGAGCGCTAACTGTCCTTGTGCCATGCTTTGTGGGAAGGAACACTCTTCTGTATTCCTGGAGATTGTTCTTGCTTACTCTTCCGGATGCTTAACAAACCACATCCCCATCTGCCATTTTGGATCAGGGGAGGGGTCTGCAAGGCCCACAGCAGGGTTCTCCAACCTTCAGGGCCTACCTCCACCATCCTGTGGCCAGATGTGATTAATTTAATTACAAAGATACCGGACCCCCCCCAAAAAAAATATTCCAACCAGATTCTCCTCTTTCAGGAATATGACATTTATTAAAAGGAGCCTGAGTCTTCTTAATGGCAGACCCTGGAGGGAAATGCAACCTCTTGCTGAGACTTTGGGATCTGGCTTCCAATGCGGAGTGTCTAACTTACCCTTTGTCCCACTGCTCCTTGAATATAGCCTATGCATTTAGCAGAAGTGAGCCAGTGTCTGTTGGTATTGTAGCCCCCCAAATCTGGCCTAATCCCTATGACTTAGCTAAGATACCCTCAAGACAGACATGCCTTCTGACTTCAGGCCCTGGCTGCCTATGATGTGCTTTTGGTGGTGCTCCCCAGAATCCAGTGGCTGTACCCACTGGGCAAAGGTGTAGCTGGGTGGTGGGCGAGAACAAAGCCCAGGATCTGTTTCCAGGCAAATGTTTAGAGTTCTAGACAACATTGCCTTTCCTCTGTTCTGCCATGGATGATGCTCTGCAGGAGCCCAGAAAGCTCCTGGTGGTGACTCGGTGGAACCCATTGCCCTTGTCGGCCCATTCCAACTCCTTCCATGGATCCCTCCTACCCACTCCTTCAATCTTACTGTGGCAATCCCTAAATTTCTTGCCTTGGGAGTGCTTCTCCTCTGATGAGGGCCCAACAAGTCTGTCTCCACCAGGTCAATTCTTGACCTTTTTCAATATCTCTAGGACCGGATTACTAGGGATTAGCCACTCCTGTTGCTTTGTGCTCATTCCTGTCCTTGTATTAGGATTCTGGCTGATTTAATGCGCTGTCTCCCACTGGACTGGTTTTTTAAATACCTCTTTCTTCAAAGATTAATGTTGCCAAATTAGCTATCCTTTGCCTCTGTACAAGTAGGACTTCAGGGTTTATTTAAGGAGACCTGGTTTCATGGGAGAAAAGTCTAAATAGACACAGTTCTTGGACACTAGAGAGGGTTTAATAACTGTTATCCTGTGTGCATGCTTTTTCCTGAAAGAAAAGGAAGGCCTAGCAGGTATACAGAGTGGCTGAGAGGGAGTGTGTGTGTGTGCTCAAGAGGGAAGCACACATTGGGAAGGATACCTCAGCAGATGTTCCCATTGGACATTGGACAGATTCTGGGTATACATAAATCTGTTTAGAGCACAACCATCCGTCAAGAACAGCCAAGAAAAAATACCTATGCCCTCCACACTGAGGACGGCTATTCAGGTGTCAAAATGAGGACTACTTTTGTCTCTATTGTAAAGGTGTACAAGTATACTGGTATGTGGCCGAGGATAGTAGAATGATATTCATATAGATTTGCTAGAAGCCCTTAGTGTTTACAATGTTCTGTGCACAGTTCTGTGTGCTTTGTATAGTAACTTGGCAAATCATCACAAGAAACTTCACTAAGGAGGAAATCAAAACACAGAGGCTAATCAACGTGTTCAGGATAATATACCCAGTCAGTAGTCAGCCTGTTCATATGTGATGCTGACTAATAAAGGTTGCCCACATCCAGCATCCCAACCATTCTAGAATGAAAGCATGTGTGCATGCATGTGTGTGTAGGAAGGGGACCTTCTGTGTATAGCTTAAATCTATATGGCTTGTATTAACATAGAACATTTCTGGAAGGCAGTCAAGAATCTGAGAAGTCCGTACCCCTGGGAGTGGGGAAGGCAAAATCAGATGACTTATTTGTCTCTCCATGCTCCTACCTCACAGTCTCAAGAATCTACTCAGCTGTAAGTCATGGAAAACCAAATTAACAGAGACATAAACAAAACCGGTTCCTCTTATACAGTTAGGAGAGTGGGAGCAGTGGCTTGCTGTTCTCTCCTTCTGGAACTTCTCTGAAACCATCTTGCTCTCCAACTGGTAACTCCAGCTTCTTTGCTTTATTTTTCTCTCCGTGGGATTTGTCTTCTTCTACCATCCGTACACCTTACCTGCCTACCTGTTTATCCTGTATCTTTTGCTGTACCATGCCCTCTTCATGCAAATGGGCAGTTTTCTTCTGCTCATAGCCATCTTCCAGTGGCATAAAAATTTAACCAGTATAGAGTAAGTGTTTGGGGAATATGGATGGATGGCAGATAGATGAGTGGAAGAATGGAGGGAAGGATAGATGGGTGGATGGGTGGTGAGTGGATGATGGATGGAAGAGAGATATTGGGTGATGGATGAATAGATGAAAGCTGGACGGAAGGGTGGATGAGTGCTGCAGCTTTAAGCTAGTTCTTGGTCACAAGAAGTGGGAGATGACATCGGACTCTTCCAGGAGACAAGAGTCTTCATGATTTCTTTTCAGGTCAGACAGCACATGTCTGCAAACCCAGCACCCAGGAGGCAAACTCAGGAAAGTCAAGAGGTCAAGCCCAGCTAGGCTTACATAGCAAGTTCTAGGCCAACCTAATCTATACAGAGATCCTGTTTAAAAAAGAGAAAAAAGAGGAGGAAGTAGAGGAGGAGGAGGAAGAAGAGGACAAAAAGGAAGAAGAAGAAGAAGAAGAAGAAGAAGAAGAAGAAGGAGGAGGAGGAGGAGGAGGAGGAGGAGGAGGAGGAGGAGGAGGGGGAGGAGGAGGAGGAGGAGGGGGAGAGGAGGAGAAAGAAAGGAAGGAAGGAAGAAATAAAGAAAGAAAGAAAGAAAGAGAAAGAAAGAAGAAACGAAAGAGAAAGAGGAGAAAAAGGAAAAGACAAAAAAGAACTTTCTAGAAAGTCCATTCTTAGGTAGCAGAAGCATTTAGAATACTGGAAGAGGAAGTGTAATCTGACATCCATAATCATGCAAGTCCAAGGGGTATCCATTGACCATTGGCCTCAATGTCTCCATTCTGCAGATGAGTAAACAAAGACTCCTAAAGAGGAAGAGCCTGTTCAAAGGCTCCCAGGCAATGGAAACCTTAGCCAAGGCTGGATCCCAGAGCTCTGTGCTCAGCTCCCTTCACCAGGCTCCCTTGTTTTCTCTATCACATGCTAACAGCCGAGGGCAAGACCCTCCCATTAATCACATTTTGCTTTTATAGAGAAACAACCAAGCATCAGTTCTCCCTCTTCCTTTAACTGTACCGTCTACAGTAATAAATTATCTCAAGGCAAAAAGATGCCCTTAATCCTCTTCTGCCTTTCCAGATCCCTGTGGTGTCGATAATGTAAAAGGGGTTTTAGAGGTTCCTTCTACTCTCAGGCTCCCGTTCTATGTGTATGAATTTATATTTTATAATTATCATCACAGGTTTCCCCTCTGCTCTACCCTTGCCCTCCAGCCCAAGAGTGACACAGGAAATGGTTTATGTTCTCCAGTCCACACTGACAGGCTAATCCTACCTGTGTATTTCATGCTGTCTTTGTCAAACCTCTTTTCTCCTGGCATAAGACAGGCATTATTCCCGATTCCTCCATCTCTGCAGATGAAGAACAGGGAGAGCCTGGAGCAAACCTGGACCCTCCAGGGAGGAGGATGCTGGGTACGAAGCAGAGAGTTCAAAACTGGAGGTGAGGGAGAGCTGCTTGCAAATCTGTCCTGTGAGTGAGGTGCTCCTACGTACTGCAGTGAGCACAGCAAGCTCTCTTTCTCTTTATAAGTCACTGCCAGAGCAAACCTAGCCAGCAGAAAGGGGCTTTAACATGGCCAGAGGAAATCTAATTGCAAATAAAAGTGGAAGACTAGGGTTCCCCTCCCCAGAGATGGGAAAAAGCTGCTGGGCTAGCAGCAAAAGCCTCTTTGCAACTCTAAGATCAGACCTTTCTTACGGTTTTCATGCTATTTTGCAAAAGATACTGAGGCCTGGAAGTGGACCAAGCAGGAGTTCAAACACTCAATGCTCCTGGCTTGTCTCTGATGCTACTCAGTTCCGCAGTCAGAGTCTATGGCTTAACCTTCCTGAGCTCCTAGAAATTGCTCATCTGTGAAGAGAGTCAGAACCTTGCCCTTTAGGGCCCCAGAGTGACTCAGAGAATACAAGAGATCAAGGCATCAAGTGTTGTGTGTAGCAGATACTGTGTACAGACAAGAAAGAGCTGAGGGACCAATGTCCTAAATTACATCATAGCCTATTCCTCTCTTCTACTCCACCAGCCCATGTTTATGAGAAATGTGTTTGCCATTTGGACATTATGCAGGGCCCTAGTCATCCGCTGAAGGCAGGAGTGCAAAATGTCAGCCGCATATCCAAAGGCGTTAAGGAGACCAAAACATTCCCACACACCTGCCCCAACCTTTTCATTTTCTAGTTAAATGCTTGGTATTTTGTAAGATTAGAAAAACTGGGGCTGGAGAAATGGCTCGGCAGTTAAGAGCACTGGCTGCTCTCAGAGAGGACCTGTGTTTGGTTCCCAGCACCCATATGGCAGCTAACAACCATCCTTAACTCCATTCCAGGGTATCTGATGCCCTCTTCTTGCCTCCATATGTAGCAGGCATACATGTGGTGCACTTACACACATGCAAGCTAAACACTCATGCACATAAAAAAAAGTTAAAGAAGGAATAGGGAAGCCAAACACTGACACAAAACAGCTTGGACAAATGAAGTGTTCTTAGGTTAAAATTCTACAAAACAGATCACACAATATCTGTTGCTCAGGTAGAGAGTATAGCTAAACTGTGAAGTCCACTGGGGTATGTGGGGTAGTGATAATTGTATTATTGATCATTAAACCTCCAGGCCTAACTCAAAACACTTTAACAACTGCTTGATAAGGGCTTGCTTGAAGGACTGAAAGGGCAAAGTAAAGCATATATAATCTCATGCTCAGAGACTTTTGAGGACTCAATAACTACTAGGTCTTTTCCCTAAATTATTATGATGCAAAATACGTGAGTCCAGGTTTATTTCAAAGTACTTAATGCCTGAATATGGGCAAAACACAGCCTGAATATGGGCAAAACTATGCTTTGGTTCAGTGCTGAGTCCTTGTCTCCTGGGAGCTTGGCGTGCAGTAGACGCCCACTAAGTCTAGCCAATGCACAGCAAGTGTCTTTCTCCTCCCAGAAATTGTGTGCTATGTGAAGAAAAGGACCAGACCAACCCTCAAATTCTCTTATGGCCTCACTTCTGTCTGCTAATATGTGGTACTTTGAATGAACATGTCCTCTATAGGCTCCAAGTATTTGAACATGTCCCCAGCTACGGGCACCATTTGAGGAGGGTTTAGGAGGTGTGGCCTTGCTGGGGGCAGTGTGACACTGGGGGCTGAGCTTTGAGAGCTCCTAACCCTTGCCAGATTTCCAGTTGCTCTCTGCTTTCTATGCCTGCTTGAAGATGTGAACGCTCCGCTTTCTGCTCCAGCCACCTCTTCCCACTGTGTGTCCCCATCATGATGGACTCTGACTCCTCTGGATACATAAGCTCAAATAAACTCTTCCTTTTCTAAGTTCTGTTGGTCATGATGTTTGATCATAGCGACAGGAACATAATACATGTATATAGAAGATAGTCAACTGTTTATGGAAGCCTAGGACTATGCTGAGGTGTGAGATTGCGCTGCGGTGTGCCAATAACTAGCAAATATGTGGTGCACATCTTTAGTCTCAGCTGAGGAGGCAGAGGCAGGTAGATCTCTGAGTTTGGGGCCTGGCTTCAATTCCCAGCACCTATATGGAAGCAAACAACTGTTTGTAATTCCAGTTCCAGGGGATCTGACTCTTCTGAGTTCTGGAAGCCTTGTATGATGAGGGTACACTTACATGCAGGCAGGTACCACACTCATACATAGAAAATAATAAATAAAATATTTTTAAGAACACAGAGAGCAAGCTGAGTACCACATTCATCTCTCTGCTTCCCGGCTGTGGACACAATGTGCCCAGCTGCCTGGTTCTCCACAGGGAGAGCTAGATGTGCTCACAGCACCACGTTCAGATGGGCTGTGCCCCCAAACTCGCTAAAATAAGCCCTCTCTTCCTTAAGTTGCTTTTGTTAGGTACTTTGTCACAGTAACAATAAGATAAGTAACACAGAAGCCTTCCAGGAAACTGGGCCCCATAGTAACAGAGACAACTCCACTTGTCCCTGAATCTCCTTCTGCAGACAGAATGTCAGCACAAAATTACAGCAGAAAAAAAAAAATTGCTGTGAAATCTCACAACCTCTGTCACTATGAAAAATGTCATAGGAGGGGATTTTTCATATAAAACAGCAACATGTAAAAGTAATCAGTGCTGAAAAAACTCAAAGCTAGGTAAAGAAAAAAAGAGAAATGAGTCCAACTGGCCTGCTTTTTATGAATAGACTCCAGCACCACCCACTCATTTGTAAGATCCTCAAGAGATCTTTTTTACAGCAGGTTATGAATCATCTTCATGATATCTTTAAATGGATGATCAATACTATATTTTCCCATAAAATGTTTGGTTTGAAATCCGATTTTAAGTGCATTAGAGTTTTTGTGCACGGAATGGGTGAATGCCATAATAAATTGTCATCAAATATGAAAGAAATATAGCATAGATTAATGGCCATATTTATTTATGAGTCTATAAAATACCTTGTGAAAGTCATGGCACATTTTTGGGATACCAATTTGAACTGTCAGGAAAGTTAAAAGCATTAAAAGAGACTACACAGAGATTTATTACCAGAGTGTTTTTAATTGGAGACCCAAGCAGACGCACAGGTATTAGAATGACCATGCCTTAATGGGCATGTCTCGTGTGTTTCTCTCTTTTTTTTTTCTTTAAAAATGATATACGTTCCTATATTTTTATTGATTTGTGAACATTTGTCATAAATCACCTTGGCTAGTGTGTGATATCACAATGGGTCCTTTTTCCCTAAAGTAGCAAACCTTGGGGGGCAACGAGAGAGGGGGCTCCAGCCAGTTCTCCAACGCTGTAGATTTTTTGTTTGTTTGCTTGTTTTGGATTTCTTTGAGACAGGTCTTACTATTTACCTCTTGAACTAGCAATCCTCCTGCCTCAGCTTCCTGAGTGCTGTGATTCTGGATGTGTATCACCATGATCAGCTAACAACTGGCTTTAAACCTAGACATCTAAAGATGTCTAGGGCATTCTCCCAGAATACTTTAAACCTAGACATCTAAAGATGTCTGTGGCGTTCTCCCAGAATACTCTATTCTGGGAGAATGCCACAGGTCAGATGACATAGGGCTTCAAGCTGCCTGCATTTAAATTGAATTCTTATTATCTATGGTGATGAAATCCTTTAGGTGGAAGAATGACAAAACACCAGCCTTATAAACTTCACCTTCCCGATGGTTCTGTTAAAGCTCTGTTTGTAAAGCCCATCACATTCCTTCCGTTGTTAGAGACAGCAGTGCTGTTTCCCTTTCCTCGTTTGTCTGGCCATGATTCTGCTCCCTAACTGTGCATTCAAGGACCATACCGTGTCTCATAGGGAAAAATATGTGGCATCTTATCATCACCAGTCTCTACTTGCTATCTCTTTAAGATCTTCATTGCTTACACGTGTTCTATTGACAAAGCCTTTGGCTTCAAAAGCATACCCTTTCTCGGTTTTCAGATCCATCCATTTTTTTTTATCTGCTTTAAAGCTTAATTCCTTGAAAACATACCAGAAGCTCAAACCTATCATTAGGATGTCAGCATGCAAAGGACAAAAATAATCAAGAATTTCTGTGTGTAGAGACTGTTCAGAAAGTGAGATATTAATACAGCAAGCTTCAGCTGAGCGATGTAAAAATCAACGATTAAAAAAAAGTCCCCTTGCTGAAAAGAGTCAGTTACTAAATTCTATCACTGTTTTTTTTTAATCCATTATAGATGTACAGACACAATCTTTGCTAGATTGCTTAAGGAGGGCCTTTCTTTTATTCTTTCCTTTTTTGCTTTGTTTTTATATATTCATTACAGTTGGATATGCTTGCTGCTCAATGATTTTGAATAAGCCACATGAAACTTTTTTAAAACGCTCAAATTATTGTGTAAGTAAGCCCTTTCCTAAGACTGAGGAATACAGAGCAGAAATACAGAGTGGAAATCTCTCTGAACTCATTCGCTCACAGCAGCATCTCTTCAGATGTTTCTCTACTAAATGGCACTGTCATCTTGAGGCACTAAACATGAATTGGGGCTGTTCAGCTGGAGTCAACCTCTCCTGGCTGTATCCAACTTTGTATGCATGTGAAATACAGTTTTACAGAATAATCCCAAATCAAGAGGTCTGGATCTAGCCGCTTCTCTGTCATCTGCTTGGCTATGTGGAATCGGGGACTTGCTTTTACCTCTCAGTATTCTCTTCATGAGCCTTTAATAAGATAAAGCAGAGGTGTCTAGGAACATTCCAAAGCCCATACAACACAAAGGAATTTGGCCATTATTATCAAGCTATCCATTTTAATGCTAAGCCAGGTATGTAATGCTGACAAACCAAGATCTCTGCATCCGGTCCCATTTTGTACTTTATCGAAGTCAATTCTTTCTCTTCGCTACCTTCCAGACGAGCTGCATCGTCACTCTCACCTGGGAATTACTGCTTTTTATTGTCTCTCCTGATGCCAGCTTCTCTGTTGACAATGTATATGCAGGCCAGGCAGGAGCTTGCTTTTCACAATCAGATGCCATGCACACTACTTCCGTCGAAACAATTAGTGTTCATTTCGGCTTTACTCAAGGAGACCTGCAGTGACTGATGAGTATAAATTATGGATGCAACTGTCCAGATGCACTTGTTCATTCATGCATAAGTTGGGGGAAATTTCATTCTTCTCAGTTCAAAAACAGTCACTAAAAATACTCCATACTTTAAAAGGTGCATTTTAGCATATTCTCCACTGTTTTTATGCCTATGAACTTACTCGTTCTATCTGTAATTTGAAACCTTTAAAATTAATTTGGAGGTTGCTATTTGCCTTCCTGTAAAATCTGATGTTCTTGCAAGTCACTTGGAAATCATGGACATTTTTCAATTGAAAACAATAAACTATAATTTGTTTTCCTTGGTTTTATTTGGGTGGTTTTCCCCCCTTTTGGAGGTAGCTGTCTTCAAGTTTATTGTCAGACACACATCCTTTACCCTGCCTGCTCAAGAATTTCAGTGCACTTAACACAAAGCAATATGAGCTTCAAATAAGCAATGTGGATTAGTACTCTCTATGGTGTGAATGGGCCTTTGTTTACTTTGTTTCATATTAGTTTTAATGAGCAGCTAGAGGGACTACCAGACATGCTGCACAACACAACAAAAGAACCTCTATCTTTTTTTTTTTTTCCAAAAGATGTTCAGTGGGATGATTCTCTTAAATATAACTGGATGGGTCTTTATTTTTATAAGTTTATTTACTTGCTTCAATAAAATCATATATATGTATATATATATATATATATATATATATACATATATATGCAATTGGGGAATTTCCCCACAAAATAAATTAATCAGTGCTGAACAAAGCAATGAAAAGCCCAACAAGATGGGGAAGCCCAGAACATGGGGCTTCAGAAGTCTGGGAAGAAACAGGAAGAAAAGAAGAACTTTTACTACAGAATCCCCAATCAGAAGAAATAGACCTCTATACCCTAGGTTTCTGCCAGAGGCAAATATTGGCTCAAATTGCTGCATTTGCATTCATATGAGGTGCATTTCATAATAACCATTTTTTAGGGAATCTGACTAAATACACTCCATCAGTGGTACCAACAGAGTGCCAACAACACAGGGGGCTTCCCTGCTCTGGCAGCCTGCCCTTGGGAAGGATACATTAAATCAAGGTCTCCCAAGGTTGTGAACAGAGGGGACAGGAAAAGCTGTCCTCCCTGAGACTCATTCTAATAAAAGCCACCAAACATAAAGCAACTTTAAAGGCAGCAAATCAAGAGCCTTAACAGAAAGCCATGCACATCCTGTGTCCTCCATTTCCACAGTAGAAAGAGAATTCTATGGTGTGGCCAGTGTACTTCCCGATTTAGTTTCCTGTTTTATTTTTTCCTTTTCAAAAATCTTGTTGCTTTTCTTACATCCTAGAAGCAAAGATGAGATAGAGGTAGGCCCAGAGCCCCTGCACACAATCTTGATACTACAGAGTCTTATAAATCAGCTGAAAAAAAATCAATAAATCGTATAAGGTGGTTTCTGCTTTGCAACCATATCACCCAGGGACAAGGCTAATGCTTCCCTCCACCACACCCCCCCACTTTTCTGTCATAAAAAAAAGTCTGCTTAGGAATGAATGGGCAATCAAAGTTGCTGAGTAAGTATCCGAACTATCTAATTTTATTACTTTACAATTGACATAGCTTCCCTCTGGAAATGTTTGCAATTAATTAATTAGTAGTAATCTTCCCCAGGGGACTAATTTAATGAATACTCTCCAATTCCTCCTTTAAAAAAAATATAGCTTAGATGTATTCAGGCTATAAATGGGCAGACTGCTCCAAAGTAGATTTTGAAAAAATCAAGGGATCTATTTATTACTGTGAATTTTTATCACTAAGCCAATCTGGTGGTGACTATAATTTTTTTTTCTAACTAGGACTTCCCCAGGCGAAAGCAAGGTTTCTCTAAGGTAACCACAGTAGCAGAGGGTTTGTCAGTATTGAAAAGGGAGCTGGTCCTCACTAGTAATCTCTCAGGAAGATTCATCGGTGGTTTGCTGCCTCTTTTAGGTCCGAGGTTCTGCAGAATCTGTGAGAAAGGGGTTAGTGCTGAGCTAGCTATGTCATTCTAAAGAGGTCACTGGCTTGGCCTACTGTGGCTGTTCTCTGTAAGGTGCCAAAGGCAAGCTAATGGTGAGGGGTTTCCTGTCAAGGACTCCTGGACCCTGCCCCGGTTCCTGGGCTCCCTCCTTCTGGCAAGTACCTAAAGCTGTTCCTACCTTCTGGGCTACACAACCTTGTGTTTCATTTAGAAAGTAAAACGCGGGCCTTGAACAAATCTCCATGATCCCTGGAGGAGTTGTGGCCGGGGCCTAAGAGAGCTGTTTACAAACTATCAAGCTGAAGCACACTGCATTGTAAACAACTCCCTCCCCCCCCCCCAACTGAAAGTCTAGCTGGGCTTTCTGAGCTGCACTCTCCACTTGGTGCCCTGGTGTTCTGGCGTCCAGGGCCCCCTAAAGACCTTCCTTTGCTAGGCTACAAGTTCCTTCTGTCCCTAAACATCTAGTTGTGGCTTGGAATCCTCAGAGGGCATCCTGGGCACCTACACTGAGCCCGCAGGTGTGTGCTAAGTCTACAGCGCTTGGAAATTGGCCCCTGTTGGGGGGCCAGGCAAGCAATACCCCCCATCAGGTGCATCCGTGCTCTTTAGAGGACACCGGGTAGGAGGTTGTTACATGGCTGGGCCCAGCTGGGTGTCCTGCCCAGCACCTGGAATGGACTTCCCTCCGGAGCTCTCCACGGCGGCTCGCCAGCGCCACCCCCAGAGGTGCACAGAGGCCGCAGCGGGTCCCTGCAGCCTTCCGCTCCCTGGCTCCTTGCCGCACAGCGAGTGGCGCGCAAGGCGGCCGAGCCTGGCCTTCTGCAGAGATGTCCAGCGCTGTCAGCTCGCAGGCCTGCAGATACCGCGGGTCCGAGTTGGCGTTCCTCCAGGAGCTCTGAGGGGTCCTAAGTGTTGACCTGGAGGGGGAGCTCGTCGGCCAAGCCCAGGCCAGGAGGCTGCAGAGACGCCCAAGGGGTCAAGGATCTGGTCAGAGCCAGAATTAGCCAAGGGCTTGAGGAAACTGAGACACCAGCCAGATCCCCAAGGACAGAGATGGACTGCCCAGAAGCTGGTCCAAGGAGCTCAGGGCCGGCGGGGAGACCAAACTTTGGTGCAGTGGAGGGGCTGAGGAGAAGGGCTGGAGGCTGGTCCCCAAGCCCCTGCTCTCCTCCACCTGCCAGGGCTCTGCCTCCGCCCAGCCCTCCCCCTCCCCCCATCAGACTCCTCATCTCTCCTCTCCCTCCTCCTTCTCCCTCTCCTCTGTCTCCCCCACTTTCCTCCCGGCTCTTCTTTTGTATTCTCTCCTCCCTCGCCGCCCCTCTTGCCTCTCGCCTCCTCGGGGCCGCAGGGGAGGAGGCGAGCGCGCTGAGCCCAGGGCCCGCGCAGCGCGCAGGGCGGCGTTTCTCCGTTTTCTCCCAGGGAATTTGGAGAGGGTCTATGTGTGTGCGCGCGAGAGCTTGAGGCGAAAGCGGGTAGGATCGAGCGGAGAGCAGAGGGTCTGGGTCTTTGACTTTCCTAGCCGGCATCTCAAACCTCCCACAGCAAGGGAGAGTGTGGCCGAGAGTGCGCGCGCGCACACACACGGGCTGGCTGCCCTTGGCACGCTTGGAGGCCCGGGGCCTCGGGGCCCGGGGTCCCCTCTGGCGGCCCGGGATTACTGTGACGTCACATTGAGCCTCTGGCCACCTTGGACTGGGACACCTCGGGAGCCTCACAGCCCCGCACGGCGCCTTGCCTCACCTTGCCACCGTGCGCCTTTGGCACCCCGCACCTTCCTCCTAACCCTGCCCATCCATGGGCCCTTCTGTCTTGGGGACCCCGCCGGCCGCAGGGGCGCCTTTCGGAGCGCAGGGCTCGGCAGCCGAGCTGCCTTCGGCTCTGCCTCCAGCCACGCCCAGCGGGCCTGGGAACCGTCGTCCCGCACCTGCAGCGTTGTAAGGAAAGCAGACACTGCTCTGCTGAGGGCACCGAACCGTGGGACTGGGCGAGGAACTCGGAAGAGAAGAGGGAGACGGGGCAAGACAGCCAGTTGCAATGGCCTTCCCGCACTTTGGACACCCCTACGGCAGCGCTTCCCAGGTAAGTAGAACAGTATAGGATCAGAGGCAGGCTGGGATGGAAGGATGCCCAGTGCGCGCGCTGGTCCTTGGGTTTCCTCCTCTCCGGGACCTGTGGGAAGATAAAGGGCTGGAGGACCTGGGAAAATGTGCCTCAGCATCCTCCGACACCTCCCCCCCATCCTTACTGAGAGCATCTCTGCTGAGTGCGTGCAAAACATACGCGGGCACTCTGACCTCGCCTTCAGCGAGGTGGGGTCTGAAGTCTAGTCAGACTCCCTCTTGTGCAGGTGCTTGAAGTGGCCCCAGGGATTCTCAAGAGGAAAAAAAATTCCATTCAGAGCGCCGGCCGCCTCACTGTACTGTGTTGATCTGTTGACCTCTTTTCAGACGCCACTGCTGTCTTGGGCTGGCTCAAACTCTGTTTTTCCTTTTCTGCCACTTTTTAAATCAAGGTGTTGCACAATGGCAAGGATTTCCAAGGAGAATTCTGAGGATGCCTATCACTGTTCTCCAACAGTGCCCAGTATATTTTCCCAAGGGTTTAGTGCCAAGCTGACCTTTGACCTGCAGAGGGATCTTAGTTTTCCTACTCTCTTGTCTTGGGAAAGATTCTCCTTGAACACAGTGGGGACAGGAATGAGATAGTGATGGTCATAAAACTCTGCCTTTGTGGGATCCCATGGGAAGGGGCAATAATTTGGACCCATGTTAAGTTCTGAACCCTTCTGGGACTTAGCAATGGCTTGGGTGAATCTATAAGAAAAGTTTGGATAGATAGTCATGAGAAAATTCTTAATCCAGCAACTAACAGAATGTTTCTGCACCTGGTGGTGTTTTATTATCTACAATGCTATCATGAATGAATGAATGAATAAATAAATAAATGAATGCATCCTGCTGTTCCAGTTTCCCTCAGACTCTCTTCTGGCTCCAGCCAGTAGATGGTGCATCTGGTCTTTGACTTCCAGTGACTCCTTTCCCTTTTTTGTAGTTTCTTGTGTCTGCAAGCTCCAGTACCACTTGCTGCGAAACGGCCCCTCGCTCAGTCTCAGATGTGGCCGCAGCCTCCTCCCCAGCCTCAGCTCTCTGCTGCTCTCCTTATGACAGTCGGCTGCTGGGCAGTGCTCGGCCAGAGCTGGGCACTGCCTTGGGCATCTATGGAGCCCCCTACACGGCTGCTGCAACAGCCCCCAGCTACCCTGGGTACCTACCCTATGGCCCAGAGCCGCCCCCACTCTGTGGGGTGCTTGTGAGTACTGGGATGGGGCCTGGGACTGCCCAACTGAACACTAAGGTCGGGTTATTGGCAAGCAACATGGATGAACTCTAGCATGACTTAGTCCAGGTAGAATCTAGATGGGATACACAGTTCTGAGGAAATAGTACAATAAGGGCGGGGGAAAGTCAGGTTCAGAGCACTTCTCCAGTTCGCAGAAGTCCATTCCGCTTAGAAAACATTTGTAATTCTGTTGCTTTTGCAAGGTAGCTAAGCCACCTCTATTCTCGATTTGTAGAAAAGTAAATTGAGGTGCAGAGGGAGTCAGCTAACAGCCAAAATCACAAGCATTTAAAGAGTGAGGAATGTTCTGGGAGGAGTGACTTTGGAAAGGACCCTGCAGATATATATGTGGTAGGAAACCCAGAAGCCAGGATTACAGCAATAGCTAATGTTGAACGACATATTCTGTACCAAGGGCTCTGCCAAATACCCAACTAGCTTGGGCACCCTTACCATCTCCATCTTAGCAAGGGAGAAACTGAGGCACAGCGTTATTAAACACCTGTGCCCAGGGCTGTACCACAAATGAAAATGGTGTCGCTGGAGTACGGAGCTTATAGGGGCACCAGTGTCCTTCCCTGCTAATAGTCCTGAGTTCAAGTTTCCTCTCCCACCAGAATCCCCAGTATGAGTTTAAGGACCCTGCTGGGAGCTTTACCACCACCCTGACCCAACCAGGAGCCTATTACCCCTATGAACCAACTCTGGGGCAGTATCAATATGACAGGTGAGAAGTGGGGAGCACAGTGGCCGGCGTCCTTTGAATACCCCCAATCTCCTGCCCTCTTGGGATGGGCATGGGAGGAGGATGGGAGGGAGCAGGACCACATTTTCAAGCAATGGGCTTTCCCAGCTGGTCAAATCTCTGGTTCCCAGCCTGAGCCCTGTCGGCCCCACAGGTATGGTGGGGTGGAGTTGAGCGGCGCTGGCCGCAGGAAGAACGCAACCCGCGAGAGCACCAGCGCACTCAAGGCCTGGCTCAACGAGCACCGCAAGAACCCGTACCCCACCAAGGGCGAGAAGATCATGCTGGCCATCATTACCAAGATGACCCTCACCCAGGTGTCCACCTGGTTCGCCAACGCGCGCCGGCGTCTCAAGAAGGAAAACAAGATGACGTGGGCGCCAAAGAACAAAGGCGGGGAGGAGAAGAGAGCAGAGGCTGGAGCAGAGGAGTCCCTGGGCTGTCCAAACAGTGACAACAAAGGTATTCACACAAGGCTCTCCAGCCCGCGTGGAAGGTTTAGTGAGCATCAAACAATTGGATCGAAAGCCACCCTGGGGGATAGATTTTTCTGCATGATTCTCCACTTACCCTTGCATGCAGTGCAAGGCCCAGGGCCTTTGCACGTGTGCCTTGCAGTAAAACTCTAGCAGCAGCTTTTTCTCAGCTTCAAAGTGTCTCCTCAGAAAGGCCTTCCCTCCTTATTGAAGCTAAAGTAGTTTCTTAATTGTTCTGTTTCTGTCCTTCACCTCGCTGTCACTGTGACAAGTTTTATGCACGTCCCTGCCTACCCCCTCTAGCGGGTCACCTTCCCCTGAAAGATGCCTTATTGCTGTATTTCCTAAACCTCTCATCCTGCAATGATGCCCTGCACATGTAAATATTTGATGGCTTAAACAACGGGACATCAGGCACCCACGGGTGCCAAAGGTGGATGGAGAGTGTCCCTCCCCCTTTCCTAAACGTGGAGCCTCTGGAGAGAGCCACAGGAGAGGTGGAGAGAGGCAGAGTGGGGTGGAGTGGGGCGGGAATTTTTCCTCTGGGGGTGGGCAGCCAGCCTTGGGAGGAGTGCGAGGCCTGGGGCCGCCAGACCCAGAGAATGCTTGGGCACAGTTCACTAAAAGCTTCTCCGGGTTGGGGCCGTCCAGCAAGTTTCCCTTGGGTACCGGGCTTTTCTCACTCGCTCTTGGTTTCCTGCAGATGCCACTGCCAGCCAGGAGGCCCAGGGGCTCCGGATGAGTGATTTGGAAGACCTAGAGGAAGAAGAGGAAGAGGAGGAAGCGGACGAAGAGGAGGCAACGGCCTCAGCCTCCGCCAGACTGGTGGAGTTTCATAAGAGTGCTCGGTCTCTGAGGGTGCCCTGCACCGCAGCCGCAGTTCGGGAGGCCGGCTTGGAGAGTCTGGCGGCACCCTGCTTCTTCAGTGAGGCCCGGCGATCAGGAGAAGCTGACTTCATCGCTGCAGAGCCCAGTGGTCCCACGATGATCATGCATTACCCATGTGGCCAGAAACCTAGAATCTGGTCTTTGGCGCCCACCGCGTCAGCCAGAGCTGTGGAAGATACACCTTCAACCCCAACCAGGGCACAAAGTCCAGGGTGCCTTGTGATCCCCAGACAGTCGGGCTCCATCAAACGACTGGTGGTCCCTAGAGACTCCCCAGGCGAAGAGGCTTCCCATGCCTCCAAAGCCTTTGGAAACGCCACGTTCACCTTGCAGGGGCTGCCACTGAACTGTGCACCGTGCCCAAGGCGGAGGGAGCCGGTAGTACGGTGCCAGTACCCTTCTGGAGCAGAAGGTAGTGGGATCCCAGCGATGCTGGGAGTGCCTATGCTTCTACCACCTGCCCAAGACCAGGCGGACCCTGTCCTCAGCACTCTCACAGGGATGCCTAGAGATACTGTTTCTTGTTTTCTCTAAAATCTAAAGCCGAATCACAGTAATTCACTCAGAGAGATACAACAATTTCCCTAGGATCACATAGTCCTTGAAGAAATAGACAGCCTAGCTCTGTGCACTCTTGTCCGGTGGTCTGCCAGCTAGCTGCACCAGGCATGCATGATCAGGTCGCTTGGCACAAGTCCCTATATCCCTGTCTACCTGTCCAGAAGACTAGCTGGCCCTGCTAATCCTGGTACCCCCTCTGTGACCAAGCATTTCTAGGGCTGGCTGTTATTTCTAGAGCTGACTTTTGGAACTATCTGAGGGGGTGGGCCAGGCCTACTGTGGCCTACTGGTCTGTGTGCAACCTCTGGTGGCCCATTAAAAACCCTAGGCAGTGCATGCATGCCCCTGTATTCTATAATTAAGAACCCAAGCTCACTGTTGTCCCTGGCGATACCTCCGAAGTTTTGACCCCCAAAAGGGTAAGGCCTCCATTAAAGGTCCCCTGTCTCTGGTGTGGTAAGGCCTAGTGGAAGGAACTTCACTCTCACAAAGGAACCCTCCCCTAGCACTAGGCACCCTCCAGCAATGACTTAGGTCAGATTCTGGTCTTTGCAGTAATTTCTCTCAGGATTAGCTCCCGGTTTAGAAAATTGGGTTACATTGTTATGTGAATTTACACATAGCTGGTCCAAGCATTACCTCTGACAAGCAAATTGCCTCTAGACCTTGGCTTCCCTTGGGGTGGGACGCCAGCTGACCTCTGATTTTCTAGGAATTATGGCCAAGGGGCCTCCGGGTTTTAATCAACCTTTCCTCTCTCAGCAGGTTAGCGCAATGGCTGCGATTTGCAGAAGAATTTGGGAACCTGCCGCTTTTGGATTCACCTCCATGCTGAGAAGCTTTCAGACTTTGACAGGGACCAGGAGTTCTCACTTTGCTTGAGACAAACACACTGAACCCCCTCCTAGCAGCCATCTTCGCACGCAGGGCTTGGGTTGGTGGGCAGATTGGAGGGGGGGGGCAAGGCTCCTTGGGGAAGACGCAGTGGGAAGACTCTAGGAAGCCTCCCTTGCTCTTCCGGACAAGGGCCTCTTGGCTTCCACTTTTGCCCACCCTCCCCCACCTCATCCGCTCACTTTGTAACTTCCTTGCTGAACCGGTCCCCAGGTCTCTACGGACCAAGTGAGTCTTCTTCCCTCCTCAGCCTGTATCTTTAAAAATAACCTCGCTAAACCCAAGCTGTTGCGGCCTGTCTGTGCCTGGGGCGCTGGGAAAGGTCTGGTGGAGCAGGATTGGGGCTCGCGAAGCCTGGGGGACAGGGTCCTGGGCTGCAAACCTCAGTTCAGGTAATAGACAGAGAAAACGAAGAGGCCGCCCGCAGGGCGGTGGCGCCCTAGGACTGAGCAACCCAAAGCTTTGAAGGCCTGCAGCTGAGCAGGGAGACGTCAGGATATTTCTCATTTCTCGGGGACCAGCTTTCGCTTCCAGGTGGTACTGTGAACTTCTTAGGGACGATGAAGATACTTCCGTGGAACCTAACAGCCAAATCTAACAGCTTTTTAGGGGTCGGTAGATACCACAAAGGGCATGTTTTCTGTTTAATCCTAAAATGTCAGCAAACATTTCCCCTATGGGTCAACCGGTGGGAACCGGCGGCAGGGTAGGGGCTTTGTCCCCTGGAGCGTCTGCCCCAAGAGGGACCTGGATGGGAGCCTTCAAGTTGTCTGCGCAGTGCAGACTGGGCGAGGTTGTCTGGGCCTAGTCCTAGGGTTTTCCACTTCAGTCAATAGAGAAAGCATCGCTGCTGGAAGAGACCATGGACCACAGAGCCCTAGAAGGACTTGGGAGGTTGGTGCGGGCAAGGAGGGAGGGAAGGCGGAAGTGAGTGAGTGTCAGGTTTCATCCTCCAGAGTCCCTTTCCCAGGCCCGGGGATTCTAAGGGGCAGCCTTCAGAGGTTGGGCGATCAGATTGGGTGTGAGTCTGAAGTCTGGAGTGAGAAGTGTCCTAGCCCAGGTGACTTTAAGACCTGTGGAGGCTGCAGAGGGGATACTTTGGAGTTGGAAATTTGGGGTGGAGGGGACCAGACAGCATGCCCCACTCCGTCTTCTTTTTATAGATAAGACCCCTTTGGAGTCGAAAGGGTCTTTAAAAATCATTTAAAATCATTATAAAACCACGTACCTCTTTAGATAGAAAACAAAAAAAAATAATAAAAAAAAAGGCCAAAAGAGGACAGGAAACTGCCCCCAAGGTCCCCCAAGTCCGTGGCTGGGATGGATCCCAGCTTTCCACTTGGTTCCCCGATTTTTTTTTCTGCTCTTGCTTTCCCGCCGGGCCCACCCTTCCTTCCACCCACGTCTCCTCTGGAGACCCCCTCCCTGCTGGGTTTAGCTCTTGGGCAACAGCTGGTCCCGCCCCCCCCCCCTTTCCACCACCCTCCCACCCCCACCGTCTCTCTAGGGACATTCCAGTCGCCCTAGCTGACCTGAGGCTTAGGGTCCGGAAAATTAAACTGCGAAAAGATAAACATTATTTCCAGTCGGCTTTGCCGGATTAACGCTTGTAATAAAGAGCATTAGCTGAAGGTTTCTTTCAAGGCGCTTTCGACCCCACCCCCTTCTTAAGGCCAGGTAGACCCCTCCTGAGACCTGGCAGAAGCTGCTGAGGCTCCTTGCAGGGACTATGGTTGAGAATGAGGGGTGGCAGGGAAGAGGGTCCCTTATCACCGATTTCATTACTGAGATCCAGACCACTGAAACCCATCCTGCAGAAGACAGCCAGGTTAGGGACATGGTGAATCCTGGGAAAGGAGGCAGGCTTGGGTTGGGGTTTGCTAGTTCTCCATCCTGGTGCTCAAGGTCTCCTCCAGGACTGATGATGAGTGCCTGGGGTCCGGAGAAGAGCCTGTGAATGGCACATCTGAGCCTGTGATTATCCCCGTCTCAGACCCCCCAGCCACAATCTGTTCCTACTCTCTTTGCCCACACTGAGAGTCTCCTGCAAATCTCCAATATAATCTGCCAGAATCATATTTTGAATACACTTTTGATTAAATACAAGGGCAAGGGGAGGGAGGATGCAGCCTGCTGGTACCCACCACGGACAGCTGGGTATTGCTGTGAGCTATTCAAAGTGACTGTTTGGAACACAAGATGAGCTTGAGATTTGGACCTCAAAACTCCCTGGATAGTTAAGGTCTCTTTTTCCTGGGCTGCGTGGCTAAGAGGAGGCTAGCCCCCAGGGGGCAATGGAAGCTGCACAGAGAAGCAGCTCCACATCTGGGGTATTCTTCTTTGCTTTCTCTTATGCCAGGTATGACTAGATGAGCACTGAGTTCACTAGGTGACTCTGGGTACTAGAACTTTGAAATTCTATCACCTTGCCAGTGATCACTGGAATTCCTGGAGCCCCCACATTTTCCTGAGACCAGCTGCCTCAGACACCACTGGACAGTGCATGGCAAAAGACAGGCTCGGGTCTCCAGTGTCAAAATTAGAGGTAGGCTGGGAGTTGTCCCTGTTTTACAAGTGCCAGAGCTGGTCTGATAGACCTCTGAGATGAGTCCTGGTGGCTGAACCTCAAGTGGACAGACTGTAAGCTCAGCAGCCAAGTATAGGATACACACTGCTGGCTTTGCATGATTCCTCCCCAGTGCCAAGGCCCACCATTTCCTTCACATCTAATCTCCATTCCCATTCAATAGCTTTGCCTGGCTCAGCTCCTCTCCTGATAGCGGAGGGGGAGGAAGAGATCTGGGAGACAATTCACCCCCCTCCCACCTTCCTATAGACTTGTTGGGAAACAGGGTTGGAAGGTTGGAAGCATCCTTATGCAGGAGAGTTCTGCCTCTAAGCATGTGAGGAATCTGCATATATATATATATATATATATATATATATATATATATATATATATATGTGTGTGTGTGTGTGTGTGTGTGTGTGTGTGTGTGTGTGTGAAGTCAACTCTAAGAAAGAAAAATAATATACTGAGCTTAAAAATAAATGTACTGTTGAGGGTGAGGCTAAGCACCCTGGCTGTTTCCTGACCCAGCTAGTTCAAGCCTGAATACTTGAAAGTTCTTTCTCCTTTGAACTAAATTGTTTTTTATGTGACTTTTATATTTGTCTCCAGAACCAGTGAGTCTTACTCTTTGAGTGATTAATTCTTTCTATTACTTTCAATGCCTCCCGTATCTGCATAGGAACTGTGTTGCCTTTACTCAGGGGTCAGAATAAGAGACTGAGTCATATAACAGAGGTACATAGCAGAAGATGCCTGTATCAGCATGATACAGCTAAATCGTACAGACAGAGAAAGACATATACTTCAGGATCTCACTCCACTCTGGAAGCTTAGAAGTAGGGAGAAGAATAAACACTCTGGGAAGGGTGTAGAGAGGAGGAGTCTGGAAAGAAGATGGTTAATGGGCATGGGGGTATGGATGGACAGGAGTAACAATTTCTCATGGTCTATTGCACAGTAGGGTAACTCTCCTAGTTTTGTTTGTTTCTTCTATTGCTGTGATAAGAACACTGACCAAAACCAACCTGGGGGGGGTATTTCACCTTACAGCTTATAGTCTATCATTGAGGGGAGCCATGGAATGAGCTCAGGGCAGGAACCTGGAGCATGGGTCATGGAGGAGTGCTGCTTACTGGCTGCTCCTTTGGCCTGTACTCAGCCCGCTTTGTTATATAATACAGGACCACCTGCCCAGGGATGGCACCACCCACTCACTGTAGGCTAGGCCCTCCCACATCAATCAAAAATCAAGAAAATACTGCACAGACATGGCCACAGGGCAGTCTAATGGAGGAAATTCCTCAGTTGAAGTTTCCTCCACCCAAGTATGTCAAGTTGACTATTGAAGCCATTCAGCACAGTAATCATGCTTAACAACAACAAACTATATACTTCCAGAGAGCTAGTAGAAAGGACCTTGAACATTCCAGTGTGAAGACATAATGTTTGAGGTGATGGATATACCAGACACCCTGATGTGGTCGTTACACCTGGCATGCTGTATTGAAGTGTCATGTAGCTTCCCAGAAGTCTGCATGATTACTGAATCAAATAGTAACCATGCATGTCAAGACTGTCAATGGGGGAGGAAAAATCTGAGTCCTCCATTAAGTCAACACACGTCTTCGAGAATGGCTGGTCCATTAAATCAATAACTTTCTTACCTAAATAAAATTTGATTGGTGTTACTTCAACTTTGGTGGGTGGCAAGAATTCAAGGTTGTTAAAGACAAGCTAGTACCAAGTAGAAACTTCTTTTAATCTGAGGATTAGAAGAGATTTAGAAATGGAATAGTTTGGGTTATTCAGAGACTCAGTTACTCGATGCCTAGCCTACATCACCAGTGGCAAAAGTTACTCTTTAGTGAGTTTATCTCCTGGGTCCATCAAAAGATCATGTATTAAAAACTGATTCCCCAGGGCTGGAGAAAGAGCTCTTGCTACATAATCATGAAGACCAGAGGTGGGAACCCAGCAGCCCTGTAACCTCAGCTACAAAGGGGAAGAGACAGGAAGATCACTGAGGTTTGTTCTCATCCAGACTTGCAGAGAGGGAGAGATCCTGCCTCAAAGGAATAGGTAGAGAGTGATAGGACACTCAAACACTCTTCTAGTCTCCAAGCTCATCCACTGACACATTCACCTACACAACCTCCCCGACACACACCTTCATAGGAAGATAGTGTCTAATCCTTACATCTTACAACATGGTTTATAAAGGAGCTGGAAGATGGGAGTAAACGTGGACAAGTAAAGCCAGCCTCTAGCCAGGAGACAGCTCCTTCAGCCTTGGCCAATCCCATACTCAAGCTGTGTGCACCTACAAGTGCAACGTGGGGAGAGTTAGACACAAATACCCTAGGCACACATGCACTAATTAAGTGCCCTAGAGAAGGTCAGAGCTTGGACAGGAGTGATATCCTTTGAAATTTGTGATAGTTAACTTTGATCACTGACTTAATTAGATTAAGAAATGTCTGAGAGCCGGGCATGGTGGTGCACACCTTTAATCCCAGCATGCAGGAGGCAGAGGCAGGTGGATCTCTGTGAGTTCAAGGCCAGCCTGGTCTACCTAGTGAGCTCCAGACCAGCTGGGACTACAGGGAGACCCTGACTCAAAAAGACCAAAAAAATAAGAAAGGAAAGGAAAGGGAGGAAGGAAGGAAGGAAGAAAAGAAAGAAAGAAAGAAAAGAAAGAAAGAAAGAAAGAAAGAAAGAAAGAAAGAAAGAAAGAAAGAAAGAAAGAAAGAAAAAAAAAAGAAAAAGAAAGAAAGGGAAATGTCTGTGGATGGCAGAACTGAAGAGATGGTTCAGCAGTTAAGGAACTTGCTGCCCTTTTAGAGGACCCAGGTTTGGTTCCCAGATCACATCTATAACTCCATTTCCTGGTAATCTGATGCCCTCTTCTGTCTTCTGTGGGCACTGCAATCATATGGTGCACATATATACATTCAGGAAAAGCACTCATACACATAAGTTAAAAATAAATAAATCTTGGGAGGCAGAGGCAGGAGGATCTTTGTGAGTTCAAGGCAAGCCTGGTCTACAGAGTGAGTTCCAGGACATCTGAGGCTACAGGGAGACCCTGTCTCATAAAAAGACCAAAAAAAAAAATCTTAAAAAGAGAGAATGTCTAGGAATTAAATAGGCCCTTAAAAACAAGAAAAATAGCCAGCCATGGTGGTACATGCCTTTAATCCCAGCACTTGGGAGGCAGAGGCAATAGGATCTCTGTGAAATTGAGGCCAGCCTGGACTACATAGACAATTCCAGGCCACCTGGGACCACAGAGAGACCATGTCTCAAAACAGCAGCAGCAATGACAAAAATATTAGGCTAATGGTGGAGATGGGAACAGGGGTCTGGATATGATCAAAACACATTATATAAATAAAATTCTCAAAGAATCAACAACATATTGTTTTAAAGAGAATTGTCTGGGGAATTCATGAAGCCTACCTACCTGAGTATTTCTGAGACAGTTAGATCCTGATGGCTCTGACCTAATGAATGGATCCATCCCTTGATAGATCTCATTTAACTTTTGTCATTTCCCTATTGATCTTCTCACCAAATATATTCATATATGGGGGGCAGCTTTAACCAATGCATTTATGGTGACATAGACAGAGTAGAGTCTAACCCAGAACCCAACATGGAAATGGTGATCAGGAAGATGATGACAAATGGGACAGCACTTGGGATGGGTTCAGGTTCCCTTTGCACAAAGAGGCTCTGGTTGAGTTTGCCATACCAACATCTTCCCACCAGTGGTCTGGCCTAGTGAGCACAGGGTCTGTCCCCTGGGTGTGGCACCAGAGGACAGAGACGTGCATTCAAACAGTAAGTGCCAGAAACATAATTTCATGATTGCTCTCTATTCCACAAGTCAGGAAACAGTGCTAAATAAGACCTTTGCCCAAGATCCACCAACCAAGACATAACAGAATCAGAGGACAAGGTCAGGTATTTGTGACCCCCAAACCCATGCTAAAAATGTTTGAAGAGACTCAGTGGTAGAGAGCTCACCTAGCATGTACAAGGCCCTGAGTTCCATCACCAGAAGTGGTAAATAAAGGGGAAAATATTCAGGAGGCAGAGTGAGTCCATACCAAAGTTACACTGCATATCAAAGTTAAGAGAACAGTTATGTGTATGGGTACAGATGTGAGTGCATGCACGTGTGTGCATATTCATGCGACGGTCAGAAGTCGACCTTTGGGTGTCACTCCTCAGGAGACATCCACCTTGTTGTATTAAACAGTGCCTCTCAGAGCTGGAGAAATAGCCTAGCGGTTAAGAGCACTGACTGCTCTTGCAGAGGACCCGGGTTTGATCCCCAGCACCCACGTGGCAGCTGAAAACCATCTTTAACTCCATTTCCAAGGGAATCCGACACCCTCTTCTGACCTCCGTGGCATGGCACGACACAGGTGCACCAACCTACACGCAAACAGTACACTCATACACACATGAAAATAAATAGGGGCTGGAGAGATGGCCTAGCGGTTAAGAGCGCCAACCACTCTTGCAGAGGACCCAGGTTCGATCCCCAGTACCCACATGGCAGCCGAGAACCGTCTGAAACTCCAATTCCAGGAGAACTCCAGTTCCAGGGGAGTCCGACACCCTCTTCTGACCTCTGAGGCATTGCACGACACGGGTGCACAAACTTGCATGCAGACAGTACATTCATACACATACAGAAATAAATAAAATTTTAAAAAATCTAAAAAAGAAAATAAATAAAAAATATTAAAAACAAATGAACAACAACAACAAAAAACAGTGCCTCTCATTGAGAACTGGAGATCACTCAGCAGACCAGGCTGGCTAGACAGTATGAGCCCTGGGGCCTGCTTGTTTGCTTCTCCAGCAACAGTATTATAAGCACTCCATCATGCCGGGGTTTTCCTGTTGAGTTGGGAGTGCTCATATCCTCAAGCTTGCATGCCAAGCACTTTACTGACCAGGCCATCTCCCCAAGCCCAAGAACACAGCCTGTGAAATCAGACTACTTGGTTTTGAATCTCAGCACTGTCGTCTACTAGCTGTATAACCTCAGGCAAGTCACCTAAGCTCTCTCTGGACCTCAATTCCTTCACCTCTGAAGTGGAAATAATATCGGTACCTGCTTCCTAGGACTGCTGTGAGGATGAAACTGCTAATATGTAAAGCACTAGGATCATGCCTGGTCCACAGCCAGCATTCTAAGACACAAGCTGGGATAACTCTCCCAACTCCTGAACCCCAGCTGTCCCTGCCAAGGCCTGGAATCTCTGCTGTGTTCCCACCACTCATTATGCCAAGTGGATTTCACAGCCACACGTGTCCCTCCTACCTAGAGCAGAGACATGGGGTCATTCACTCCCGTGGCCATTTAGGGAGAACCCTCACCAAGCAGGTTTTATGAATCGCTCACACTTCCCCTTAGAAAGATTAATGGTACAATTGCCCAAGGCCAGTCCTTCTGTGGTCACAGCTAATGACTTCAACCCTCAGCATGTTTCCTCTGCATTTGCTTCAGAAAATCATTCTGAACAGCAAGACTGCTTTAATAGCCACTTGGTACTAATGACACCTTTTAAGTGCATAAAGAGAATCTCTAAGTACCAAACGGGAGGCCCCATCGACTAGGGACAACAGCTATTGACATTGACTGCACCAGGCAAGGTCAGAGTAGTGCAGCTCATGGGAACTATTACTTGGCCTAGTAGTAGGGGACATTTTCAGTCCCTGTTGTCCCTCAGGACACCCACCAGCACTGTTTCCTGGAGGCTGTGTGAGCATATCAGAGCTGAACAGCCCCAGCCATGTTTTGTTTCACCTTCAAGATTTTAGGAACCCAGGCTGGGTTCCGGTTCCTGTTCCTGCTCTGTGACCACACAGTCCTGGGGGATGGTGAGCAAGTCCCTCAGTCTCTCTGAGCTTCAGTTTCTTCAAGGGAAAATTGAATAAGACTAGAAGGAAGAGTGTGGAGTGGTGGTGGTAAGTGGTGATTATGGGGCGCACCCACTGACACACATCAGCAGTAAATGCCAGCTGCTAACTTGTACAAGTAAGTTTGGGTCCCTGGAGAAGTGGCAGGGAGCCTCGGACTGCCATCCATGTCCTTCCCGGCAGGACACAGTCTAATCCTCACTGTAACATCTCAACTCTGCCTCTCAATGGTTATTCCCCGACCTTGGAATCCGGGCGCATGGTGACAATCACATGGTTTTGGGTAAGGTTTCACCCCTCCCTCACCAGGAGTGCCTTCGTTTTTGGCACCAACTCCCCTTTCAGCACAAACTGTTACATCCTATGGACCCAGATCTAATAACCAGTGTGGGCCACTTTGTCTAGTCCTTGACCATTTATCTCCTGATCTTCCCAGGAAGAATCCAACCTTCCATTTCTGAAACATATTGCTGATGCTGTTGGTGTTTAGCTTCGTGTGTGATGCAGGGGCAGAGTAACTAGAGAGAGACGCTTCCTCAGGGAGGGGCTCTGCCGCAGGGTGAGCAGAGACTGTCACAGACTAAGAATGAGGGTAGAGATCAGCGAGAGGAGAGATGGAAGCTGGCGTGAGGTGAGGACATGAAATTAGAGTGTGATTGACAATGGATGGTCAGGTGGCACTGAGACAACCAGTTCACACCACCAAACTGTAGGGCGAGCAGGTTTGGGAACATCCAGAAACTAGGTCCCTCCATAATGGTTTTCAGCGTGCAGCATGCTGGGAACAGAACAAAGAAGTGGGGTAGTGGGGCGCATGTTTACATACCAGAATTCTCAACGCACTTCAAACTGAAGCCTACACACTCTCATTTGGGCTGCAGCCGGTGTCCTTCTGCCTATGGCACAGGGAAGCGGCTTGGGGAGAGAGGTGGAGCACTCCCCGAACCTTCCTCCACTCCCCGAACCTTCCTCCACGTCTCAGCTCCTCTCCAGCCCCTGCTCATAACTGTGACATCTGACATATGACACCAAGGAGTTTCACTTGACCTTTCTGTTGGGTACCATTAAATGGCCTGAAGTTAAAATGTTAATTATCATTAATCATTTTTTATGAAATGGCTTTGACAATCCATAAATCCAGAGAGAACAGCTTCTTTCACAGATCTGACAGTCCACAGAATACTGACGGTGGGGGAAGGTAGCTACATGTATGAATATTTCTGCAGGCCTACGTTACAAAGGAAAGGAAGGAACATCTACAGGTAGCTGTCAGCTATGGAAAGTAACTCAGGACAGAAGAAAGGGAAAAAGACATTGGGGAGCATGGAATCCATCAAGTTCCCCTACACAAGGCTCAATGATGGACACAGGTGTGCTGAATAGCTTTAATGTCAACTTGACACACCTGGGTTGAGGGAGCCTCAATTGGGGAATTGCCTCCATTGCACTGGCCTGTGGCCACATCTTTGGAGTATTTTCTTGATTGTTGAGTGATGTGGGAGGGCCCAGTTCACTGTGGGCAGTGCCCATTCCTGGGCAGATTGTTGTGTATTGTATAAGAAAGCATGGACCAGAAGAGCAAACCAGTAAACAGCATTCCTCCATGGCCTGTGTGCTTCAGTTCCTGCTGCCAGGCTTTTGCCCTGAGTCCCTACCTTGGGCTCCCTCACTGATGAACAGTGACCTGGGAGATGTAAGAGGAATAAACCCTTTCCTCCCCAAGTTGTTATTGGTCAGAGTGTTTTGTCACAGCAATTAAAGAGACACTAGAACAACAAGGTGTATCTCCAAACCATCATGCAAGAAGAGTGAATGGGGAAGGGGAGGGGAGGCTGGAGAAGGAAAAGAAGAAAAAGACTAAGGAGAATGTTGGAAAGATTAGAAAGCAAATGCAAGACACAGGAGTAAGAGCTTGCGTCTCAAAGAGGCAACACAAATATAGGTGTACTTATGTATAAATTATATGCATCTACGATATATAAACAATATAAATATACACAAAATATTTAAAGGTCAGAAAGTAAAAAAGTCTAGTATATTCATTCCGTGTCTCAAAGTAACATATTTATCTCCCTTGGAGAGCATTGGTCCTTTATGGAGAAGTCACTTTTAGAATGAGAAGCTGCTATCTCCAGGCTCCCCAGCCAACATAATAACTGCTATAGGATGCCAAGTTCCATGAACAAAAAATAAGGTAAAAAATGCAGCAAGTCTATAAAGCACTTTCCAGCATCCTGAAGGTACCTGCTACTTGCTGGCTCTCGTACTCACAGCCCCAAAGTGGCAGCACAGCCTCGGCCTTTGCTTCCAACAGCAGTAGCTCTCCTCCTAGAGCTTAACTGAGTAAGCAGATGGGCCCACAGTATGGAAGGTCATCAGAGGCCATTTTCTGGCTCTTGCCTTTCTGACATATGCCCTATCCATGTTCATTTCAGAACATCAGGGGGATACTAACAATTTTGTGTCATCCCTTCATTCATCAATGCAAGGTGGAAATGTGCAGAGTAGCTGCAAGAACAGGCCAGTTTGGCCCCACCCCTGCCTGGGACTTCTCACTTGTTATTCGAGGGTCTCTTTTCCCCTGGGATTCTTTCATCAACAATTCTTTGGGGGCAAGAGAGCAAAGCAACCCAGCCGGCCTTCACTTAGTCATGTTTCTGGTTTTGTTTCTTTCCAATCTTTGATATTGAAGTCTTAACAGCCTTTATAAGGAAGGAAAATTATCAAATAATCTCCTTTTTAACATGGGTCTAGAAGCCATGTGTTCTAGTTAGTTTTCTGTTGCTGGGATGAAACACTCTGACCAAAACCACCTGGGGAAGATAGGGTTATTTCAGCTTAAAGTACAGTCCTCCATAAAGGGCAGCCAGGCCAGGAGCTCAGGGCAGGAATCTAGAGGCAGGCCCGGAAGCACAGAGCAGGACCACAGGGGGACTGATTACTGGCTTGCTCCTCTGATCTGTGCTCAGTCTGCTTTTTTTGCTACAACCCAGGACCACTACCTGCAGTGGGCTGGGCCTTTCTACACATCACTCAAAAATCAAGAAAATGCCTCCTAGACATGGCCACAAGTGACTATGATAGAAGAAATTCCTCAGTGAGGTTCCCTCTTCCCAGGTACATCAAGCTGACAGCTAAAGCTCTCTAGCACACCCTGCACGGATGTTAGGAAATTGAGTCTGGTGATGCATGTTTATGAACAAAAGAGAAAGAGGACTGGAGGGGAGAAAGAATCTAGAAGAATCTTTATAACAGAACATCTTCACTTATATGAATTTTATTAAAATTGCTTAAATATTTAAATAAGTATGTAATGGTTAATCTTGTCAACTTGATGGGATCTAGATTTACCTAAGAACCAAGCTTCCAGGCATGCTGGAAAAGATGATCAAGATCAAGTTGCCTCTAGGCATCCTGTGAGGGGTTATCTAGACTAAGTTAATTGAAGTGAGGACACTCATCTGAACCATGGGCGGCACCACCCCATGGGCTGGGATCCTGGACTGCATAAAAAGGAAGAAGCAACTGAGCACCAGCACTCGTCTCCCCCTGCTTCCTGACAGCAGAAGCAATGCGAGCAGCTGCCTCAAGCTCTGGCTGCCGTGCTCCTCCACCATGATAGACTGTACTCTCAGACTGTGAGCCAAAATAAGTACCTTCCATCCTTAGGCTGCTTTTGTCAGGTGTTTTAGCACAACAGGAAAAGTAATTAAGACAATGCTTTTCTGACAAACCCGAATTACATTGATAAATAAGAATTGAGTTTATTTATGGGGTACGATACAATATTCATTTTGCTTAGTGACTGGAACACATTTCAATGATTTTGTATGGGAAGCTCTGTGTAGCTGGCATGCTCTTTCAGATTCAAGGTTGTTTCTCCATGGATTTGTAGGCATGAGTTTATGCTGGGGTACACCAGAAGATCCCCCCTAGGACCAAGATACTGTGACCCTGGAAGCTGGTAGTACTGACTTCCCCTCCCAGGGCAGGTCCTCAGCCCAAACCTGATATAACAGGAGGCAACTGGAACTGCATGACCAGCTTGCCCCAATTTGGGACACTTCTAAAGGCCCAGCTTCCCATGCAGTCAGCTGAGGTCTCTGCATCCATCACAATTCAACTCATGCCTCAGTTCAGTTCCGTTTTGTCTACCCTCATAGGTCAAAGGTCCTGTGCCCCAAACCTGGAGGCTGAGTGGGCTTCCTGGGTGACCCACTATAGAATGATTCTCTCCAGCAGGCAGGGAAGCTGGGGCCCCGGAAGCAAGGTGATTGACTCAGGAGTACAAGAAGCATGCAGGGCTGCCCCTTGTGTCTTGTCTCTCATCCTCACCTCCTGCCACAGGAGCTGAGAGCTGTTTCTCTGGGTAGACTCCACACAGAGCTTCAGGGATCTGGAAGACAGTGCTGTCACTCACAGAAGACTGGACTTGCCTTCCTCTCCAAGATGGAAGACCATCCAAGATGGATATTCTCCATCTTTCTCTGAAAATACATCTTTGGCTGCACACAACACATGAATGCATCCTTTCTTTTTATTTTTAAATTTTATTTATTATTTTATGTGTATGACTGTCTGCATGTAAATAGGTGCACCCCTGTCGTGCAATGCTGTGGTGGTCAGAAGAAAGTGTCAGATTCCTCTGGAACTAGAGTTAACGACATTTCTTGGGGGCTGGAGAGATGGCTCAGCGGTTAAGAGCACCGACTGTTCTTACAGAGGACCTGGGTTCGAGTCCCAGAACCCACATGGTGGCTAAGAACTGTGTTTAACTACAGTTTCAGGGAAATCTGACACCCTCTTCTGACCTCTGCAGCATTGCAGGACACAGGTGCACCAACCTACATGCAGACAGTACACTCATACACATAAAATAATAAATAAAATTTAAATAAAAAAGATGGTTCTTAGCCACCATGTGGGTGCTGGGAATAGATCAAACCTGGGTCCTCTGTAAGAGCAGTCAGTGCTCTTAACTGCTGAGCCATCTCTCCAGCCCCAAATCCTTTTTAAAAAGTAAAAACAACTGTAAAATCCCAGTGCGTTTAGGTAAAACTGGCTCCTAGAATATAAAACACCCATATTTCAATAATTCAATACAGTAGAACTCTACTTCTTGCTCTTCCCACATCTGCTCTGACATGCTTGAACCATGGGTTGCTCTCTCTGAAGCACAGGGCAGAAAGCTTGCTCCTTCGTGTAGGCTCCAGCAGTCCCCACACAGCTTCCTGGGTCCCCACGGGAGGAGAAGCACAAAGCGATACACACGCAGTGAGCCCAGCCTGGGATTGGCACCCACCCTCTGCTCATTTCCCATTGCCAGAATTTACCCACGTGATCACCCTAAATTGTTATTTTGGTTTTGTTCTGGTTTGTTTTTTTTGTTTTTGTTTTTGCTTTTGTTTTGAGACAGGGTCTCCCTGTAGCCCCAGCTATCCTGGAACTCATTCTGTAGACCAGGCTGGCCTTGAACTCACAGAGATCCGCCTGGCTCTGCCTCCCAAGTGCTGGGATTAAAGGCACGCACCACCATGCCCTGCTTAAAGATGGTTCTTAGCTGCCATATGGGTGCTGGGAATCGAACCTGAGTCTTCTGCAATAGTAGTCGGCTTTCTTAACCGCTGAGCCATCTCTCCAGCCCCATGATCACCCTAAATTGTAAAGGAAGCTGGGAAACTTGTTTGGCTGGTTTACCAGAAAGAAGAAGGCAGGGGTCTGAGCACAGCCCACCAGCCCAGCCATGAGCCTCATTGACTAGCTTTCCCCTTTGGAAAGAGTTCTGGTCTCTTCTTTGGGGCTTTTATCCCTTGGGTTGGGTGTGTCACACTCAAATCTTTTCTTTGCATCTTGTATTTAGTGAGAGGTCCACAGGAGTATGTAGAGATGGCCTTAGTTTCAGTGCAGCTCTTTCACAAATGGTTGCAACTTTCTGGGAGTATTCTGCCTGTTCCTAAGCAGGGCTGTAGCTCACTTGTCTTTATTTCTCCTCATGGTAAGATATTCTTATATATTTAGCCCCAGCCCACTATTCCGGATGCTTACATCCTCCTCTCCCTACAGTTTAAATTTTGTGACCACCACTGAACCTGACATTACGGTATGCCTGGTTGGACACACCAGCTATTTGTCTGTATGGGGATAGGACGGACATAAGAGGAGAATTGCTGGATCATGGGAATGAACATTACATTTTTAATAAGTTAAATCAGCTCCACCTGTCCCTGTTTAGTTGCAGTCCCTCTAATAATGTATGAGACTTCTTATATCCTACCCTCGGCCTCTACTCAATATTAGTTGCTGTCTAAAAGGCTGGGCAGATAGTAGCCCACACTCACTTTAGGAGGCTGAGGTAGGAGGATTACAGTGAGTTTCAGGCCTAGCTTGGGCTATACAGTAAATTAGAAGCTAGCCTGAGTTACAGAATTAGACCTTGTCTCAAAGGCCAAGAATAAATATAACAAATAACACCAAGCAGGTTAATGGGTTTGCAGTGGCTTTTTGTTGGCCCTTTGATTCCAGGGTCCTTGTTACTAGTGAAAATCAGTATCTTTTCCTCATATAGCAAGCCTGTCCATGTTCTTTGCCCATTTGGGGGGGGCAGGGTCTCCTTGTAGTCCCAGCTGGCCTGGAGGAGCTCACTATGTAGACCAGACAGAGATCTGCCAGCCTCTGCCTCCTGAGTCTGGGATTAAAGGCATGTGCCACCACGCCTGGTGTTCTTTGCCCATTTTTCTACTGTGTAGTGCTTTCCCTCTCATTAAAAAAAAAAAAAAAACCACATCTTTTTACAATCTCAATAGTAACCTGTTGCTTGCTTTATATGCTGTGCTGGACAGCTTTAGTGTCAATTTGACACACCTGGGTTGAGGGAGCCTCAATTAAGGAATTCCCTCCATTGGGCTGGCCTGTGGCCATGTCTGTAGGGTATTTTCTTGATGGGTGAGTTATGTGGGAGGGCCCAGCCCACTGTGAGTAGTACCACCCTTGGGCAGGTGGTCCTGTATTTTATAAGAAAGCAGGCTGAGCATAGGCCAGGAGAGCAAGCCAGTAAGCAGCTTTCCTCCATGGCCTGTGCTTCAGCAGGTTCCTGCCCTAAGTTCCTACCTTGGGCTCCCTAAGTGATGAACTGTGACTCAGGAGATTTAAGATGAATAAACCCTTTCCTCCCCAGGTTGATATTGGTCAAAGTGTTTTGTCATAGCAATTGAAGGCAAACTAGAACATATGATATAAATATGTAACTCAGCCGGGGTGGTGGCACATGTCTTTAATCCTAGCACTTGGGAGGCAGAGGCAGGTGGGATCTTTGTGAGTTCAAGGCCAGCCTGGTCTACAGAGTGAGTCCCAGGACAGCTGGGGCTACAGGGAGACCCTGTCTCAAAAAAGACCTAAATAAATAAATAAATAAATAACTCCCAAGCTGAGTTATGGTCTATTAACTTTTTTCAGTGATGTCACATTCTTCAAAAAAGAGGATGCGACTGAGCCACATGCAGAAACATGCATTTGCTCCTCGCCTCGTATTAACTGCTATAAATTGCCTACTGAATTCCCCACACTGAGCCAGGCATTGCGGACAAAGCCTTGGTGAAGTGGACACGGAATCTGTCCTCAGTCCTCAAAGAGTTTGTGATTGTCAGGGTGGGAACAGGAGGAGGTGTAAATGGAGGCCGAATGTAAAGGTGTGTGAGGAAAGCCACATGGTCACAGAACGGGGAAGGTGTGTTCCTACCTACTAAGCTTTGAGTGTGTCCCCCGCATTTCAGGTGTCTTTTGTATAACAGTCTTGGAGATGGGGTTTTGGAGGTGACTGGGTGACAAAGACCCTGCCTCCTGAATGGGCTCATCCGCTCACAGATTAACACAGGAATGAGTACTGAAGGAGAGGCTGTATTATGAAAACAAGCTCCCTGCCATGCTGCTCTGTCCTACCCTGCAATGCCCTCCACCATGTTAAGATGTAGCCTGAAGACCCTCCCCGGATGCCAGTGTCATGCTGTCAGAATTCCAGCCTCTAGAATGTAAAGGCGTTCAACTTCTAGGGTGCTGAGGACTGCTCTCAGAACCTTGCTCAAGTGCTCTACCATTGTGCCACAGCCCCAGACTGCTTTTTTACTTTTTATTTTGACACAAAGTCTCACAAAGTCACCCAGAGTGGACTTCACTCTATAGCCCAGACTTTTGATCCTCCTACTGCCCTAGCCTCCAGAGTAGCTGGTAGTATAGGCCCTTGCTTCTAGTAGCCACTAAGCTTCGGTTCTTTGTAAATTACTCTATGTGGTATTTGGTTATAGCAACAGGCTAGGACGGTAGTGGGCAAATAACTCTGGGTAACTTACATCTATGCAGGGATGGATTTATGCAATGGCATACATTTATCTGGGCTTGGTGCATAAACATAGCACTTAGGTCAACTAATGCTTGAAAAATCCCATAAATCCAGCCATTGCCTTGGAAATAATGTGCTTCAACATGTTCCAATAAGGCCAAATTTTCTTAAAAATAAAAAAGCCATTTGTTTATTTTCATATTGGATGGTGTATTTTGTTTTACATTCGAGGCTGAGTTGTAAGACAAAATACATGTTAGATTTCAGAATCATCCTTGGACTGATTGATTAAACTAAGAGTGACAGAAAGAACTCCAGTGTGTATAGGGGGGCTGGCGGGCTGCATCTGTCCAGTCTGGTTCTCCTGTCCTGGACTCTGGAAGTGGGAGGCATGTTGGGTCCTGGATATCCACCCCTCTTTCTGACAGATGGAAAAAAAATCCCACAGAAGGAAGCAGTATGGGGGGGGGCATTATAAGCCTTGAGCCAGGAGAACTGGATTCTAATCCTTCATCTATCACTTTTAATACCTAAGAGAATTACCCTTTCGAAGTAAACAAGAGGCTCCAAAGTACTGTGAGAAGTTACCATGAAAATGAAACTTGGCAACTTGAACTTATTCTTTCTCAGTCATGCAGGCAAGAACCCATGATCAAGGCACCGGCAGAGCAAAGACCCCGGGGAAGGTCTTTGGTTGGCAGTCTGGCTTCTGGTGCTCTGGTGTTTGTTGGCTTCGCTCAGGATCTCTCTAGTCTCCATCTTTACTTCTTTTTCATCTTCTTCTGTCCACTGTAAGAACACCATCTGTTCAATTTAGGACCTGTCCTGGGGCCAGAGTGCTTTTCAAGACCTTTAACTTAACTACATCTGAAAAGGTCCTGTTTCTTAATTCATGTTCCCAGGAATCACAAAGGGAATCTTGGTATGATGCAATTCAGTGCACACATAAGGGATGGAGACCTTGGGAAGTAGAGGCTGAGGAATCAGGAGTTCAAAGCTAGTCTCTTTTTTTGGGGGGGGGGGTGGAGAGATAGCCTAGCGGTTAAGAGTGCCGACTGCTCTTGCAGAGGACCTGGGTTCGATCCCCAGCACCCACATGGTGGCTAAGAACCACCTTTAACTCCAGTTCCAGGGGAATCCTACACCCTGTTCTGACTTCCGTGGCATTGCATGACAAGAGTGCAGAAACCTACATGCAGACAGTATATTCATACACATACAAAATGAATAAAATTAAAAAAAAAAGCTATTCTCAGCTTATATATAGCAGAAGCCAGCCTGAACTACATGGAGTCCTGTCTCAACCATATATAGTACACCAAGAAAGGATCTCTAAGCTATTCCAGGCCTAACAGAAAAATAAGTAAAAAGAAAGTATGCCAAGCATGGTAGGAGATTCCTTTAATTCCTGCTGAGGCAGGCGGATCTCTGTGAGAGAGGCCGGCCTGTGATAGTCTGCATAGTAAAGGCACACCCTAGTGATGGATCAGTGTGATTAAATATGCCTCAGCCAGTTGCAGAAGTGAGGAGGCCGGGAAGGGAGGATGGTGGTGGTGGTAAACTTTATTCTCCTCTGCACACCATCCAAAGAACAAATACAAGATATAGAAGTTAAAACAAGAGGGGCTGGAGAGATGGCCTAGCGGTTAAGAGCGCCGACCGCTCTTACAGAGGGCCGGGGTTCAATCCCCAGCACCCACATGGTGGCTGAGAACCATCTGAAACTCCAATTCCAGGAGAACCGACACACTCTTCTGACCTCCGCAGCATTGCATGACACGGGTGCACAAACTTGCATGCAGACAGTACATTCATACACATACAGAAATAAATACAATTAAAAAAAAAAAAAGAAGTTAAAACAATAAAGTTTCCTCTGCCCAGACCCAGTCCTTAAGCAACTTATACCACTGGCTTCCTTATGGTATTTGATGCTTCTCTTCCTCCTCCTCCTCCTCCTCCTCCTCCTCCTCCTCCTCCTCCTCCTCCTTCTTCTTTGTAGTATTATCTCATAGGTCTGGGGTACTAAACCAGGACTCAGAAGAAACACAGGCAAAGGTCAGCAACCCCCAAAAGGAAGATCTGGGGAAGGCTACATCACAGAGTACACGTGTGCATGTGAGCACCAGGAAAGAGATACCAAGATATAGTAACCAGCAAGTTCAATGACCTGAGGCAGACAGAAGGATCAGCGTACCACAGGAGACGAGGAAGGGGCCAGCCCAGAGGGACATTTGAGAAAGGCAGGTAAAGAGGAGCTGCTTGGAAGTCACGGCCAGGGGGACTGGAGCAAACAGCCAATATCAATATCAGCTCGCTAGAGTGGAAAATAATTTATCTAGAAGTTTCTGTAAGTCTGGGAGGATGCAGGGAAGGCTGTGGGGTCAGGCCTGGAAGGACGCTCCCCGCAGTAGCTCTGGCAGTGCTTCTCTGCTTTGCTGGCTGTATGCTCAGAGGAGTGAGCTTCGTCGGGTCAGGAGCTTACAGCTGCTGTGCCCTGATCAGAACTCCAGAGACAGGGAATCTTGGGGGACGTGCTTGAGCCGCATGTTCCTTCACAGCGTATTCATCTTGGCTGGAGAAAAGTGGAAACCCTGTAACAAAAGTCCCACTGGAAATTGGAGTGCTGGAAGCCAAGAGCACTACTAAAAGTTTACAGAGATGGGGGTCCAGGGAGCCAACAAGAGTGGGGTAGCAGCCACAGAATGCCAGCCATGGGAACAGTAACCCCCCGCAGCCTTGACGAGCTGGATGGGGATTACTAATGGAACCTGAGAGATATAGTCAAGACTTGTCTCTGAAGAGTTGAGGCTGGGTTAGAGGATGAGTTCATTGCCGAACATAGTCACAGGAAGTGTGTCAGGGACTCATAGTGCCTTGTGTCCACAGATGCCAATCCCCTTCCAGCACTTTCCAATAGAACTCCAAACGGCAAGGATAGCTGGTGATGTGGTCTGTAGAGGTCAACTGCCAAGAACACAGGAGGGTAAAGAATGCAGAGATTGGATCTGGAAGAGTAGAGGGGAAAGAGTCTGCAGAGCTGCACTTATCAGAAGGCTAGAAGAGATGCCAGCTTCCCGGAACAGGGCACACAGGTCCAGTTCAGGAAGCCATAGAAAGGGAGGTAGAAGGGGGGAGGGGGCAGAGTTTCCCAGACTAGAGGTCAAGGGACACACTTAAAACAACAGAGAAGAAACCCTCAGCCTTCTTAGATGAGTTTCACTATGTGGAAACGCGCTGCTTCTCATTTTAAAAAGCTCAGTTTCATTAAGGTTATTGTGTTTAATACATTGAGGTGCCTTTTCTCTTGCAGAGAAAATGAAAAGTCAAGGAAAGTTTTGGGGCGGTTAGTCCCCAGAGATGTCTCTCTGAGTACCTTTGACAAAGAACAGCCTGTTTGTCTTCATCAATATACAGAATATTGAAGACTCTAATGCGACACTGTAGGCCACTTTGTCACCACCCGTCTCTGAGGAATAAGAGCTAATTGGAGTCCTAGTGCAGGAACAGCTATAAAAGCACAGCTCTTAGCTGAGATTGAGGGAAATGCTACTTTAGCAATTACACTTCTTTACTTGTCAAGGAAGGAGTCTCTGGCCAAAGATTTGGTCCTTGGCAGTTATGGATGACGTGACGTCAGCAGCTTAGAACACCTTGTCATTGTCACACTGTCACTGGCCCAACCTCCTTGGCCTTGCTTGCTTCTGAGCACAGAGCACACCCAAGACTTCTCTTCCACTAAGCCAGCTGGCCTTGTACATCCCAGTGAGATATAACAGAGCTCTCTTGAGGTATTTGAGAAAGATCTTTTTCTTTACTGATGAAAACAAACAAACAACAACAATTAAAACAAGCCTAAGATCTTCTACCTCTGGCCTCCCATGTTCCCTGTTCTGGACAGGTCATATGAAGCAGTGAGCCCTGGGGCAGTGGCAAGGCCATGGGAATCATGGGAGTTCCTTCTTCTGGACTAGTTCTAAGTTGGCACATACCCAGACTTAATCCCCAGTAACCTGTAAATATCTGCATGCTCTGAGTCATAGTTCCTTGGGTTTTTTTTGTTACTAGCAGCAAAACTTGGTCTTTACTGAACTTTTGATTTTGTTTCTTTATATGAAATCTTTTCTTCCTCATTGGCTAGATGTTATAACATAGGAAGATCTTTGCTTTAAATTTTTGAGTAATTAATATGAGTGGCAACTTAAAAAATGTAAAACTATCAAAACGAAATGTATAATGAGATTATTAAAATAAGAGGCTGATTGTTATTTTATTTCTTCTCATTTTTGCAGTTTTATAACTTTTACAATCAGCTGTCGATTCTGGCTCTCATTGACAACAGGGTTTTTTTTTTAATTTTATTTATTTCTGTATGTGTATGAATGTACTGTCTGCATGCAAGTCTGTGCACCCGTGTCGCGCAATGCCGAGGAGGTCAGAAGCGGGTGTCGGATTCCCCTGGAACTGGAGTTCTCCTGGAATTGGAGTTTCAGACGGTTCTCGGCCACCATGTGGGTGCTGGCGATCGAACCCGGGTCCTCTGCAAGAGCAGTCGGCGCTCTTAACTGCTAGGCCATCTCTCCAGCCCGACAACAGGGTTTTAAAGTGGCAACAGGTACACAGGTGAGCGAGACAACGTGGCTCTGTGGATCTCCATCTTCAACTCTCTGGACAGGGAGGTGTGGAACAATCATCATTCCTTCTACTCAGCCATTTTTGCTGAGTGCTCACACCTAGAGCTCCTACGAAGTTTCCAGCTCACCGTGGCCTGAGGGATGTGCTTCTCAGAGCCCACAGAAGCATGTGCTTGTTAATATCGATGGTATGTAGAAGGCCCCTGGAATCTGACAGTTTTAATTAAGAGTTTTAGGCTTCATAATGGTATGAATATAATACACACAGAACTGGGGCCATATTCGTTTTGAACTATGATCTTGGCTTATGCTAGGCATATGCTGTGAGGTACTCTCTTGGGATGCAGCCAGTGACTGAAGCTCCTAGTCCCTATCGTCAGTCACATCCTGGTATGTGCTGTGCTGCTAAGCAGGGAGATTATAGGCTAGGTAGATTAAGTGTGTATACCTTTGGTTTGCAGTACATTCAAGTTAAATGGCGTTATGGGGCACAGCTCATCTGCTTGCTGCCTCACTGATGGCTGAATAACCTCTCTACCACTGCTCTGCAGGAGCCAGTTGATGAATTGAGTAAGGTTTTTCCCTAGAGCTCTCTTTGCCTTTTTAAATTTTTTTCAGAATTTGCCCCAATGTTATGGAATTCCTCCCCGGACACATTTTCCCCTTCCCAAGCCTCTTTGAATAAATAGTTCATGAGTTAGATGTGATTGGGCCAGATCAACCACAATGAGGGAAAGGGTCAAGAGGACAGTAGAAAACATAGAAGTAGAGACAAATGCTTACCGGGAGACACCTAAGACTTTGTTACTTAACATATTCAGGGTCAGCTTTGGAGAGAGGGGGAGGCAAGCAGAGTCATCAAGGTTGCTATGGATGGTCCTGTGTCTCTCCAATTCATACGCCAGCACTCTAACCTACCCAATGTGATGCGATTTGCAGATGGGAACTTGGGAAGGTAGTTAGGGCTAGATGAGGTCATGAGGATGGGGCGGGCCCTCATGATGAGATTAGTGCCCTTGGAAGGAGTTATCAGAGACTCTATTCCTTCCCTCCCTCCCTCCCTCCCTCCCTCCCTCCCTCCCTCCCTCCCTCCCTCCCTTCCTTCCTTCCTTCCTTCCTCTCTCTATGTTCTATATGAAGACAAAACAAGAGGGAAGATTTTAGAAGCAAGGAAGAAAGTTCTCACCAGTGACTAACCATACTGGCCCCTTGTTCTTGGTCTTCCTAGAGCTGTTGTTTCAGCTACCTGTGTCCTCCTGTTTGTCCATGGCAACCCACATTGACTAAAACAGGCATCTTGGGTTTGAATAGAAGCTTAGCCAAACCACTGGCCTCCTGAGCATGTTCTCGTTCCCCACGAGCCCAGTTCCCATCAGGAAGAGGAGGGCCTTGTGTGTGACTCTGCAACACTGGGACTCTACTAGTGCCCTGACTTCTCAACTGTGAATTAGATTTTTCTAGACCTTTTTCTGCACACTAAACACCTCTGCAACTAGAAGCTATAGTCAAAGGCATCACATATCGCTTTATTCCAAGGATTGTTTGGGAAAAGTTTCTTGAGACAACGAATCAACACATCTGAAATGGCTTCTATTATTTTAAAGTATTCGAGTGCTACAAGAGCAAGCAGCATGTTAATATGACATTTACGAGCTGGTCTCAACCCCTCTCTAATTAACTTGTTGTGTACTTCCTCTAAACCAACAGCATTAGAGGGGAAATGCTTATTTGTCCTGTTGCTAAGGAACCACTATAATTTGCATAGTAAAAAAATCATTATATACTTAAGCTGAAATCCTATCTATTTATAACAGCTAGGCTTAAAGCAGGAGATCAAGGTATCAGCACTATGTTTTTCTCTGAGTGTAACTAAGAAGCTCAAAGCAGCAATGTGTTTAGACCAAGTGTGATAGAAGAAGTTCCATTGCACTTTATGTTACAAACCATCCTGTGTCATTCCTAGGGACTGCCCAAGGAAGGTCAGAGTTGCCCTGTGTAGGCAGAGAGGTGGCTTCATTTGATAGGTGCAGACACATTCACCTGTATTCTGCATGAGTTCAGATTGACATTCTTTTTCAGGATCTTCATAAAGCATTTTTCTTCTAGAAATGAATGGATTCGTTTGACCTTTTCTCAGATGAAAAAGCTCTAGGTTTGGAGTTAGAAAACCTGGCTTTGAGCCATGGGCCTATCTTCCCCCCACACTAGCTGGGGGAAGATAGGCCAATGCTGGGGCTTCTCTGAACCTCTGGTCTTCTTCCTATAAAGGTACCTTCAGATTCCTAGCCTTGTTATAAAAGTGAAAAAGGTAACAAGAATCTTCTAAGAAAGGCTTTCTAACTTAAACTTTCATAGAGATTCTTTTGAGGCAATTTGAATAAGGATATAGTTTGTATGGAAAGTAATTTTATAACTAGGGAAAGTCTGAAGATAACAGTTGTCTAGCACTGTTATATTTTTAAACATATTATAAAGTTATAGGAATTAAAACAGTATGGTGCTGTTCAACAGCTAGAGAGGCAGATCAGTGGAGAGTTAAGAGAAGTCGAGCTATAATATAAAGTTGTAGTAATCCAAACAGCATACTGCTAGCATTAAAAAAAAAAAAAAAGACCAATGGTCCAAGTAGAAAAATCCTAAATTAGGGCTGGAGAGATGCTTCAGCAGTTAAGAGTGCTTCCTTCTCTTCCAGAGGACTCGTTTTGTTCCCACCACTTACATTGGGCAGCTCACAACCATCTATAACTCCTGCTCCAGGGACTCTAATACCCTCTTCTGGCCTCCATATAAACCAGCACATGCGGGGGGATAGGGTGGGGGACACAGGTCTAGATTTGATAATCTTCTACAAAATATATATTAAAAACAAGAATTGCTACCAAAAAAAAAATGAAACCAGCACATGCATGACACACATTCACACAAAACATGCACACACACACACACACACACACACACACACAAGTAAACAAATAAATAAAAAACAAATCTTTTAAAAGGGATCCTAAAATGAGCCATGTATTTCCAGTCAGCTGAATTTTGAGAAAGCCAAGAAGATATATTGGACAAATTGCAGTCTCCTTAACAAATAGTGATGGGAAAACTGGATCTGCATAAGTAGAGAATGAAAGCAAATCCCTACCTGTCACCTCCCATAATAACCAACACAAAATGGACCAGAAGCTAAGTAGAAGACCTGGCACTACGACTACAAGAATAAATAGAAAGGAAAACTTTCAAGACACAGGTGAAAAAGCAGTCTTTTGATTATAACCATAAAAAAATCAACAAGAAAATCAAGTTAGACAGATAGGATGGACCATACTTCTCACAAAGAGCGAGGAGACACCTGCAGGGCCAAAGCTGGAGCTCAGTGGTGAACACTTGCCCAGCATGACAGCACCCTGCCTATGATTCCCAGCATTGAGAATAGGGACAGCCTACAGACTGGCAGAAACCTCCCTGAAGTACTCACGTGAGAAGGGATGGATGCTGAGAACCCAAGGAGCTCGAGCAACCCAGGAGCAAAAGCCAAAAAGTCCAATTTGAAAACAGACAAGTGATCTAAATAGCTATCTAAATGGTTGACAAGAGCATGAAAAAATGTCCAACATCACTAATGATCAAGGAAATAAAAAATCAAGCCCACAATGAAATACCAATCATCTCACCCCAGCTGGAATGGTTTTGTATAATTATATTATATATATAATATATAAATATATATATAATAATATTATACAAAACCATTCCAGCTGGGGTGAGATGATTGGTATTTCATTGTGGGCTTGATTTTTATGATTATATATGAGATAAGATAAAGATATATATAAGATGTATATATAACATATATATAACATATATATATGTTTCTGATGTGGATGTACAGTTGTACAGTAGGGGGAATCTCCCACACACTAAGTATGAGTGAATGTGAATTTAACCACCATGAGATGGTTATCCTTCACCATCATCTCGACGGCTTTCAGAGACACTTAAATCAACAAAGCACACTTCTTGGTGTAGCTGTGAGGATCTTTTCAGAAGCAGATTATCACAGAGCAGCAGCTGAGGAGGCAAGAGACACCTAGGATGCAGGGCACTGCCCAATGGGATGGGGACAATGAAGGAACAAAGGGAAGAAGGAGAGAGCTCGGGGTTCTCTGCTTCCTGTTGATGGTGTGGTGAGCAGCTTTGCTGCCTGCACCTTTCCACCATGATGTTTTGCCTTACCTCAGGTTCAGAAGTACCAGAGCTAACTGACCACGGACTGAACCCCACAAAGTTAAGAGTCAAAATAAGTCCTTCCTCCCTTAAGCTGTTTCCATAGTATTTTTTGCCGTCATGAAAGGGGCAAACACAAGCCATTATGGAGAACAACATGCAGGTTCCTCGACAAACTGAAGATGGAACCACTGTGTGATCCGGCAGTCTCACTGCTATTATTCGTCCATAGGAAATAAAATTATTGTGTCTGGGGCTGGAGAGGTGGCTCAGCAGTTGGGAGCACAGACTGTTCTTGCAGAGGACCCAGGTTCAATTCCCAGCACCCAGATGGCAGCTAAGAACTGTTTTTAACTCCAGTTCCAGGGGACTCCAACAACCTTTTCTGACCTCCACAGCATTGCACAACACGGGTGCACCAACCTACACGCAGACAGTACACTCATACACATAAAATATTTTTAAATTAAAAAAATAATAAAATTATTGTGTCAGACACACCTGCAAATGCAAATACAGTTTAGCAGGGATAATTATGATGTTCCATATCACAAAAGGACCACTATCAAGCACAATGGTTAATGACACACTTCAAAATAACCAGCAGAGGGGGCTGGAGAGATAGCCTAGTGGTTAAGAGCCCCTACTGCTCTTGCGGAGGACCCGGGTTCGATCCCCAGCACCCACATGGCGGCTGAGTACCGTCCGTAACTCCAATTCTAGGAGAACTCCAGTTCCAGGGGAATTCGACACCCTCTTCTGACCTCCGCGGCATTGCACGACACGGGTGCACAAACCTACATGCAGACAGTACATTCATACACATAGAAAATAAATAAATAAAATTTAAAAAATTAAAAAAAAGAAAATGAGCACTGGTTAAAAAAAAAAAAAAATAACCAGCAGAGAAGAGTGCAAACATTCCAGCCAAAGAGAAATGATTCTATTTAAGGAGCTAGAAATACCAAGAACCTTCGTCACTGCATGTTGTATACTGTAGGAAGCTTTCTTTGTACCGAACAGGTACCACAGGGCCCTGCTAAGGGAAGGGGAACACAGTACCTGCCTGCAGACACTGTAGGGAGCTGGCCTCTTAGCACAGAGACCAGCTGGCCTGAGAGGTACTTCCACCTCAGGCCCTTAGCCTGGGACAATGAGACACATTTCCCACTCTTGGTTGTGACTTCCCACCTGCCCGAGACTGCTGAACCCTGGACAGGAATTTCAGGCTGATGGCTGGAGGCCTATCTTCGGCCTATGTCCACTCACAACACCAGCTATCCAGATTGGTGGTCCACACTGGGACCTCTTTCCAACCCACGGGCCACCCGAACGAAATGCAAGCCTGCTTTGGCCTGTATGCGTGCAAAAATTAAATAAGAACTGGGAATTCTGTAATGATGTTAATGGAGAATTAGATTTATTGCTTGCTACAGCCTGCTTTTATAAGCTAAACGACGTCAGCTCCCAGAGCCAATCACAGGCCCCCAACTCTGTGCCACTGCACACTGCTGCCCCACCCAGCATCATGTACTTAAGCCACGTTGTCTGCTCCTCCTTGGGGCGGAGTCAGAGAAATCCCCTGACTCCCATCCGCGTGGTGCCCTGAAGGGTGCTAGCTGGGAACTAGCCCCCAATTCAAACTGGATCTTCCTACAGTATACCTGCATCAAATCCTAATATTCTATTCCACAAATAACCGTCAACGTGTCAATCAAAAATAAAAAGTAATTAAAGCAGCCACTCTCTTTAATTCTTCCTCCATACAGACTTCCCACTTCCTTTTCTGTATCTCACCTGTTGTCTTCCATACTCTTGTTGAGATCAGAAAAAAGTGGGAAATTTACTAAGTAGGCTCTGTTACAAGGCCACTGTCAGCCAAGGTAGCAGGAGACAATGTCAGCTCCAAGGGAGTGAGGACTGTCAGCCTGGGCTGCTTGCAGCCCTGTGCTCTAACACCCCAGGGGTGGTTTGAAGGACAAATGTCCCCCGAAGGCTCAGGTATTTGCATGCTTGCTCCCTAGTTGGTGGTGCAGTTAGGGGAGGCGTAGGAGGTGTGGTCCTGATGGAGAAAGCCAGCTTGGAGAGTTTATAGTCTCCTCCCACTGCCAGGTTTTCTCTCTGCTTTGTGCTTAGGGTTGAAGATGTGCTCTCCTGGTCTCTGTTCCGGTGCTTACTGTCATGTCTCCCCTCCCTATAGACCCTCCCTCTGGGAAGGTAAGTCAGAAGGAACTTTCTTCCCTAAGTGGCTTTTGGTCATGGTGTTCTGTCATAGCAACAAAAAGACAAAAAGCAGCTGGTTTCCTCCCCTGGTTGAGCTCCCTCTTCTGAACGTGGTGGAAGGTTCTGTGAGCTCTTTGAAGACAGCCACACCCCATCCCTTGGTTCTTCCTATAGCAGTCCCTGGACTTGACCAAATGGTCTCTGAAGTGATGGCTGTGAGGACCCCTCCAGGTAGTGCGAGTGCTGGTTAACAACTCACTAGCTCTCCACGGTGAGTGCGAGAGAAACACAGGCATGGTTCCTCCAGCACTGAAGTCCAGAAGGCTTCCTGGAGGAGGTGATGACAGTGATGAGAACTGAAAAAAGATGATTTATAGCTCATTTGTCTTGGACCATGTGGTTGGCAGCCAAATCTGATTTTAAATGAAACGATAATCCAAAAGAAAAGTAGTTCAAACCAGAAATTTTTGTGTGTGTGTTTTCGAGACAGGGTCTCCCTGTAGCCCCAGCTGTCCTGGAACTCACTCTGTAGACCAGGCTGGCCTTGAACTCACAAAGATCTGCCTGTCTCTGCCTCCCAAGTGCTCAGATTAAAGACATGCACCACCATGTCCAGCTAAGAAATAAATTTTATAATCAGTAAACTTGCTCTGATTATTAGCACAATATTGGCCTCTCTTCCAGAAGGATCTGTTACAAAATTCTTGGTGAGTTTCTAAAATTACAGTCAGTAATGAATTCTTCCCTCTTAACTAAGCACCTTTCCATGCCCTGGGTCTGGATCTTTTTTGTTTTGAGGTGGGATGGCAAAATTAGTTCGATACCCTTTACCTTTTTCACAATTTCACAGGTAGAAGGCGTGTTCTCACTGTGTCTTAGCAACCTTAGCATGCACTGTATGTTTTGTGCTGGAAGTTGACAGCCTTCACTTCTTTACTTAATGGAAGCAGCTTCTCTTTGACATGTCTGAATCACTACTGTCACTGCTCTTGTGCTTTGAGGCTGTTATTAAGTAAAATAAGGATTTGAACCAGAGCCTGAGACACTGCAGCAGTCAGTGAGCTGGTAATTCAGGTGCTATGGACTGGTAGGCAGGCAGCATATAAACGTGGTGGTATGGATGGGCTGGATGAAGGGATGGTTCACGTCTGGGGCATGATAGAGTAGGGTGCCATGAGATTCCTCCACCCTACTCCAATGGCATGTAATTTCAAAGCTTATGAAATATTTATTTCTAGAATTTTCTACTTGGTATTTTTGGATTATAGCTGACCGTGGAACCATGGACATGGGTGGACTATTTGTATGAGTGTGCATGCAGCTAGGAAGCTGAGTCCAGGAAAGCTCTGGAACTTGAGGTACCAGAGCCACTCAGTACCAACCTAGAACTAACTGCTGTATGTTAGCTGTTACATGCAGCCATTATTAAAGTTTCAAATGTATAAACTAGGGGTTGGAGAGATGACTCAGCAGTTAAGAGGACTTACTGATATTCTAGAGGACCCGAGTTTGGTTCTCAGCACCCATATCCAGTGGCTCACAACTAGGCTATAACCCCAGCTCCATGGGATCTAATACCCTCTTCTGACCTCTGCAGAAACCCATATGGATGTGGTGTGCAAACACATACCCACCCACCCACAAGTAAAAATAAAATATATGACTCTTAAATCATATTAAAACTAAAGATAATGTATATACACATCGCTTCTTAATTATGCTTATCATGTGTTCATTCTAGTTACTTCTTTATTGCTATGATAAAACACTCTGACTAAACAATTTGGGGAGGAAAGGGCTTCTTCAGCTCATATGACCTGATCACACACAGGGCCTCCTTGAGGGAAGCAGGGGCAGGAGCCTGGAGACATGAACTGAAGCACAGACAATGGCGGAACACTGCTTACTGGCTTGCTCAGCGGGCACTCCAGTCCAGCACCTTCCATCACTTCGTGTCATCCCCGTCAGGTTATTTATCCTCATCCCAGCACTCAGGTCAGAACGAAAGTCAGTGTTAGGAGCAATAGCACCTCCCCTAAGACAGGACTCAGGAACCCTCTGGAACTTTGACATACTGAGTAGAACCTTAATGATTCCTGGTGACTGATATGAATCCAGGGTTTTATTTGCTGTTTTTATTTCCTAAACTGACCCATCACAGTGATTTCTATGGCACCATGGTCTTGATACCAAGATCATTTTCTTGGGTGTAAAAGAGCAACCACACACTGGCCCTGCAGATGAAGGCTAGGCTATATTTAACTAACTATGCACTGAAGATGTGGTCCGGATTCATGTATGGGAAGAGAGAAGGAAGACAGTAGAGGCTGTGCTTGCTGGCAGCTGCTCTGTTTGGTGTCCTGCCCTACAACAGTGAGGCACTTGTTAAAGTCCAGACCATCAGACCTCACTCCTCAAGGCAGACTCATAAGTAGTAAGAAAAAGACCTTGGTGTATACAGCAGCCCCCTGTTATCATCATGAGACATGGTTTAACAAGTCCTTATCTACAATATACAGAATCTAAATAATCAATGGTACAAAATTTTCTTTATATTAAAAAGTAATATTTATTGATTCTTCAAGAATTCATACAATGTATTTTGGTCATTCAACCCCCCTCCTCCATCTCCTCTCACATCCACACCCCACCCCTTTAACTCCTCTACTTCATGTCATTTTGTTTTTGTAAGGCCCAACAAGTCCAGTGTATGTTCCCCAAATATTCTTGGCTGTGGGTCCACCCCCTAGAGCATGGTCTAGCTACCAGGGGTCACACTCTTAAAGGAAATGGGCTCTTCCCCTCCTAATGGCTATCAAAAGCCAATAGCTTCTCAACCAGGATCGGGGCTTTGTGTCTACCTGCTGGAATTTTGCCTGATCTGAGCTTGGGGTGATCTTGTGAATACTGTCACAAGTGCTGTGAGTTCATGGGTACAACTACCTTCTTTTGTCCAGAAAATGTTTTTGCTGTTGTCATCTACAGCCTCTGGCTTGTACAAGCCCCTCCCTCCCGCCACTTTCAAGACCATTTGTGGAACAGATATGGTATAGATGTCAGATTTAGGATTGCAGACTCCCTTATTTTCTGTAGGTTGACCAGTTGTGAGTCATTGTGTTAATCACCATCTACTGCCCAAATTAGCCTCTCTGATGAAGGTGGTGATCTGTGAGCATAATGATAAGTTATTAGAAGCCAGTTTAACACTAGGTCCACTTAGCAGAGTAATAGTAGTAGATTCTTTCCTGGGGTCTATGGCCTATCTAGCTGTGGGAATGTGTGTGGCTTGAAGCGAGAACTTGTAAGACCTGTCCCGGGAAGATCTCCAGTTATCTGATATCTCTGTGGGCTTCCAGAGTTATCTGTAGCCAGAAGATTCGGGATATTACAATGATTCTTGTCTCACCCTATCTCTGCAAAGTCCCAGGCCCCTTCCCTTGAGGTATTGAGCAGAATGTCACACCTCTAGTCACCTGTTGCACAAGCCGGAGTTCTGCAGCCCCCCCCCCCCATTAGAACCAAGTTGGCTCACCCCTCCCTTCCACCTGCTCCCCACTTCCTTGCCCCAAGCACAGTAGTCTTGAATATATAGACCTCACTGACAGTAAATAAATGGAGTTCCTATCCTCCCCAGCTCTCCATGCATGTGTGTGAGTCTGCTTATTTTTCCTATGGGTGATCTCCAGCAGTATTCCCTCCCCCCTTCTTGCAGGAGCAGAGCCCAGAGACTGCCTGCCTAAAGGGAGGAGGCAAGCCCTGGAGCTGAGCCAAGAAGGGAAGGACAGCGTGTGGAAGGCGGTCACGCGTGACTCAAAGACATTGACCCGACATCTAGCTATGAACTCTTGAACTCAGTAATGGTGCCAGCTATGGACTCCGTCTTGTGGAGCAGACCTTAAATCTGGTCATAAAGCCTTTGGTTACTCTAATAACACTCTTGCCACCATTGCATTAGTGCACATAAACAAGTCTGTACCTTAATATTTTGTTTAGTATTATAATATCAGTACGTTTCTTCATTAAAATGGCTTTGCAGAGGCTGTAGGGATGGTTCAATAGGTACAGTAGTTACAGCACAAGTATGAGGATCTGGGTTCAAATCCCCAGAATCCACATAAAGCTAGACACAGTAGCATGCTTATGTAATCCCAGAGTGAGATGGGAAGTGAAGGCAGAAGTCTTAGAAAGTCCCTGGCTACCAGATCTGGCATAAGCAGCAGCAAACAAAAAGCCCTGTCTCAAGGTAGAAGACAAAGACTGACATCTGAGGTTGTCCTCTGACCTCTACAGGTACATCATGACATGTATGCAATAGCATTCACACACACACACACACACACACACACCATGCACCACATACACACCACACACATACACACATACACATTATTTTAACTTTCTAAAAATTTATTTATTTTATGTGTATGAGTGTTTTGCCCATATGTGTATAAGTGCACCTATGTGTACAATGTCTGTGGAGGCCAGAAGAGGGCATCAGATCCCCTAGAACTGGAATTACTGATGGTTGTGAGCCATCATGTGGGTGCTGGGAACCAAATTCAGGTCTTCTGCAAGAGCAGCCACTGCTTTTAACCAGTGAGCCATATTTCTAACCCCTGCCAATATTTTTAAAAAGTGGAATAAAATGGCTATAGAAAATGACCATTTACTTAGGCACCATACTTCTGTTGGACCTGTGCTCTGTTACAAACCTTGGGCTGTTCTAAAATCCACTGCTATGAACATCTTTGTGTTTTACTGTTTTGAAATGTGTATCTATTACTTTCTGTTTTGACACATTTTCAGGGGAATGTGGAATTACTGAGTCAACAGGCACATGAATCCAATTTGTAAAATGGTTTTTAAAACCATAAAATGGAATGCATATGTAAGGACTGGCTGCCACTCGCTTTTATCTATTTTATTTTTCTCCAGTGGGCACAAGACAGGTCTACATGCCGAGAGAACGGCTTCATGAGGCAGTTAGGGACGGTATGTCAGTGAAGACACTAACAGATAATGAAGGCAGCAGAGACGGGATCAGAGCAGCCTCTGGGAACTTCCCCATGGGGACAAGAGTTAAATCTCCATAGACAATAGTTAGATCTGCTCTGGTCAACCAGTTCCAAGGTGTGCTAACTTGGGTAAGCCATTTGGTCTCTTTGGGCCTTTTTCTATCTAAAAATGAGAGCCTGAAATGATCTCTGAACTCTTTCCAGTTCTGACAGTTCCAATCCTGTCCTGCACTATGACTCTGTCTTCTGGAAAAGTTTCTCCTTAGCTCTAGGCTCACATGCTGTCTTCTCACAGCTGGACAGAGAAAATAAATGTCCTGGCTGCTTCCTCTGGACTGGAGACCAGCTGCCACATACCCGAGAGGGATTGTCTACAAAGTACACACTTGATTCTCAGCCCCTTGTTCCAAATGTTTTTCTGCCAAAGCAGGGCTCGGTGCTAACATGAAATGCTTGTCTACTCACGGACATGCTGCTTCCTTTACTAGCTCACTTAAATAAGTGAAATTGACTTTATTTTCATTAGTGAAGAAAAAGAAGGAAAACACAATCAAGATCTAAAATAAAATGTTTTCATACCCGTAAACAAATGTAGAATATTTTATTACGATAAGGGGTCATAGAAACGGGATATAAATTATTTTATTATGATTTTTGTTTTTTGGATCATGTTAATTTGATTCATTATTAACACATTTTAATGATAAATTCACATGTAAACTAATTGCTTTCAGTGTGACATTTTCATGCATGTTTGCATGGGCAATATCGTCTCCATCTACCTATGACCCTTAATCACCACCCCACCAATCTCTGTCTTTGCATTAGGAATTCCTTTCCTGCTTTAAGATTGATGGATTTTTTAATAAATATTACCAAAAAAGAACACTTAATATTTGTGTTTCAATGTCTGCCATATTTGGTTGAACATGCTATCCTCTACTTCCATTCATTTTGCTGTGAGTAAGATTTTTCCTTTTGACTGAAAAAACTCCATTTTTTTTTTTTTTTAAGTTTTAAAAAGAGGGTTTACTTTAATTACAACACCGGGTGACACTCAACTCCGGAGGAGCATGGCAACTGAGGAGTATGTTATGCAGCCTTTTATAAGTACAACAGCCAATCAGAGTTTAACACAACCGTTAAAGTGACCAATCAAAGGGAAGCTCGGGAAGCAAGCAGGCAATCATTCCTAGAATGACTCAGGGAAAATGGAGCATAATGGGTCTGTGAGCGCTATCCCTGAGTTTTTATAATCCTTTATTTCATTCCCCCCTGTTGTTATGAGATCTTCAAATCCTTGAAGAAAGTGCATAACAGCTGACCTCAGTAGGTGTTTCTGAGATGGAATGATCTCTGTTAGGGAGGGGGTATACTGGGTCCTTAGCACCATGAGTTTGATCAATTTACCCACTGGTTAATAAATCTGACAAGTGAGTTAAGGATGCATGGGCCACAAGTCAGAGCTACCAGAAGGATAAGTTTACTGGCAGATCCAGGAAGTCTTCAGCTCTCAGCTGAGAAAGAAACTGGCTCTTTGGGGGTTGGGGGTCTTGACCCTAAACTGCCTAGCCAATTTTTAGCTCCTATTTCTATCACATTACCCTCTGAGGAGGTCACCCCAATTGCCAAGAGGGAATAGGAGTGCCAACTATTCTGACTTCTTCCACGAGGAAAAGGGGCAGAGGGGGGTGGCAACTGGGGTACCCCCTTGCTCAGTAGGTCTATCTTAAAGACCCCCAAAAGTATAGCTATAGAAAGAACAAAGTCCTTGGCTGGTGCCTGTGAAGGAGAAGGAAGTGAAGGTGAGAACAGTTAAGTACATTTTCTAGGCAGGGAACCAGGAGAAGAACAGGGTGAATTAAATGTCCAACTTAAAAGTCCATTAGAACTTCTCAACGAGGGGTTCTGAAGCATCCATTTATGGGGTTTCTCCTTTTGTTCATTTGGCCATGGTGTCTGGACTCAGGATCTGCTTTCCAGGCATTCTTATAGTCACCGTGTGAGTTTCGGCCTAGGTAGTTTTAAATAGAAAGAGGAAATTTTGTTACTTGACAGGAATAGATCTCATATGACTTTAAATCATGTTTGGAAGCACAGTCTGTCATATTTTAAAGGAAATATAATGATTCTTATGTTTTGGTTATACTTTCCTTTTGGGTGTTTAAGTCCATACATTTAGCCCAGATTAACCAAGCTTTGTTTTCTCAAAATCAGTTGAGGTCCTCAGGGACCGCTTGAATTTTGGGGGAGGGGGAGCCTCTGGCTCCTTTTGGCTTTTCATTTACCAGTTCCATCCACGTGAGGACAAAGTCAGGTCTTGCTGGACCAGGCTTCCCTTTTTGAAGCATGAGGAGACTTTCCTCTTTATAGACTGGACACTGGCTGATGTCCCATTAGTGGATCTCCAAGACCTCCTTGCACAGGAGGACTGATGACTAACAATTGCAGGACATTTCAAGAGATGCCCCCATACGTAGTCCCCTGGGACTTAGTTGACCTCTGAGGGCAAGGAACAAACTTGTCCCTTAAGTCCCTCAGCAGAATTGGTATGGGCATTAAGTATGGTTGTTATCCACCCACAAAAGCTAAATTATACCAACCTGATATTTTTAATTACTGTTTAATATTTTAGATAAGTCTTGGACACAGGCATAGCCCACAAGAGAGAATTAAACACTTTCAGGCCTATCTTAAAATATAAACTGTTTATTACAATTTACTACAAACAAGAAGAGTCTCTTTCCTTCCCAGACACTCCTCCCCATCCTGACTTATAGTACTCCCAGGAAGGTAGGAGTTGTATCACATACCAGAAGACAGGAAATAAGCTGATAAGGATTACCAAGCCCATCCAAACTATCTCCTTCTGGACTGCAAGGAGCTGGTTCAGGAAGGTAGAACCTAGCTTTTAAGCCAAATTATGTTGTTAGGTCAAAGGAAATGTCAAAAGTAACACTTGGGAGAAACATAAAGTACATCTTTCAGTAGCCAGAGCTATCCCAATATTTGTCTGTCCATTTAATCCAAATCTGTAACAGGGAATCCAGTGCAAGCCAGGAGTGGACTGAAAATTAACAATTCTGTATATTTACAATCCTATTCAGGCTATTAGTAAACTAGCTTAAGGGGCTGGAGAGATGGCCTAGCGGTTGAGAGCGGTGCTGACTGCTCTTGCAGAGGACCCAGGTTCGATCCCCAGCACCCACATGGCGGCTGAGAACCTTATTTAACTCCAGTTCCAGGGGAATCCGACACCCTCTTCTGACCTCCACTGCATTGCATGACACGGGTGCGACCAACCTACCTGAGGACAGTACTTTTATACACACAAATAATAAATTAAAAAAATTTTTAAAAGTAAACTAGTTTAAGTGTTTATACCAATTTTATCCTGGAAATATTTAGCCAATTTAATTTAATACAGGTATCTTATCCTTTTACTAAACCTTGAAGTGCCATGTGATGTGTAGATAAAGCTTGGACAAAAACTGATACATTTTGCTTATTAAACTACTTGACTGAACTTTAGAGTCTCATCTTTTACCTGGCATAACAAACTGCCTCAAATTTTTATCACTTGCATAGACTGTCTCATCATAAATCCTTACTAAAATATCTTCATTTTCATGTCCTTCTAATATTTTCCTCCACATTTCCATAACATTGACAAATAAATTTTACATCTGTTGTGAGAATTTTCCTGAGGTTACTAAGCATTTACTATTTATTCATATATATAGATGGAACAGTTACCTCAAATATACTATTATTATATACTACAAGCTGTGAGATGTCCTTGCAAGCCTGAGAGCAGGCTCTCAATGACCAAGTCTCTCCAAATGTTCAGAGGTGTTTTACCTAGCCTTGACAAAGATATGGACCTTGACAATCCTAGCCAACTGTTCACTCCAAAGAGGCCCTATCTAGCGGTAAAATGTTTCCACATATAGAACATTTTGAAACACAGAAATAAATTGCACCCTAGAACAGAAGTAATTATTCCTTAAAATAAAGACCAAGGACCATAGAGTAATTTAACAATTTTAGCTTACATGACAACTTATTTATAAATCAACTTGATATCAAGGAAATCATTAGCATTAAACATGAGCCTATACATTTAAACAGTCCCTATATGGTTAGACACAATGTCATGACAAACTAGTTTCAAGCCCAAAACCTTAACACCTTGATGAAACCCTAATTAGAGTAAAATATGACTCTAAGTTTATAACAGTCAAAATAATAACATTTAAACTTCACAGTTTATACAGTACTGAGGCTGTCTAACTGTGGGGCACACTTTTATATGTTTAAGATTAATTGGATTCTTAGGTCACTTATTTGTTTCTGATTCAGAAATCTACAGTAGTAAAAACTCTATTTGTATGTATAGTATTTTCTTATCTGTTCATCTATTGATCTGCTGGCCAGCAGTATGGCTGATTCCACATCTTGGCTATTGTGAATGATGCTGCTATAAACATGGGTATGTAGACATCCTTTTGCTGTGCTGATTTCATTTCCTTTAAATATATACCAAGGGTGCTGGAGAGATGGCTCAGTGGTTAAGAACACTGGCTACAAACCTGGGTTTGGTTCCTATCACCCACATGGTGGCTAACAACCATCTGTAACTCCAGTGCCAGGGGATCCAACTCTCTACTGATTTCCATGGGCACTGTATAATGTTAGTGCACATATACACATGGAGGCAATACACTCATACACATAAAATAAAAATAAGTTTTATATATATATATATACATATATATGTATATATATACATATATTTACATATGTATGTAAATACATATGTAAATTTACATATGTATGTAAATACATATGTACATATATATATATACATATATATATATATA